>ML660216.1:16228647-16397786 GCA_007570785.1 Antilocapra americana | reverse complement strand
CCAATACAACCAGCAGGGGGCACCAAACACTCGGTCCAGTTCAGTTCAGCCGCTCAGTCGTGTCCAACACTCTGACCCCACGGACTGCAGCTCACCAGGCCTCCCTGTCCATCACCAACTCCCCGAGCCTGCTCAAACTCATGTGCATCGCGTCGGTGATGCCGTCCAACCATCTCATCCTCTGTCATCCCTTCTCCCACCTTCAATCTTTCCCAGCATCAGGGTCTTTCCCAAGGAGTCAGTTCTTCGCATCAGGTGGCCAAAGTATTCGAGTTTCAGCTTCAGCATCAGCCTTTCCAGAGTTCAAATCACCCCACCACCTTGCTTCCGGTACCCTGCGTGGCCAATGACAACTTGCCAGTTCCTGACCATTCACCTCAAACGGTTTACACAAGCTATCTGATAAACACGAATCAGTGCAAAAATAATGTTTCAAACAGCAATTAAACCCACACTGAATTTTAACAATTTGCATATAATCTGTACTTGTGTGCCCACCAAATGTTACTTACTGCAGGGCATGAGGCACACTGCTCTATGGAACTGAGATCTTCAAAACGGTTTATTTCCAATGAAGGAGACTTTGTTTTTACACCCATCAAAAGTTAGCCAGCTATACATTGGATTAAAATTGCCCTTTTAAACTCTATCTGATGCCTTTTCAATATTCTTCTGTGGGAAATGACTCTGGGGCAGGTAAATGCTGGTCCTGGAAATGGGGAGATGAATACAGTCCTGTCCCTGCCCTAGAGCCACTCCGGGGAAGGGCGAGTGGGAAGCAGGGCCCCCCTCCCAGACCCCATCCCAGCTCCGGACGTGTGGCCGCAGGCTCACAGGAGGAAGGTGAGGGCGGCGCTGCACCTGGAGGCAGCAGAGGCCAAGTGCAGAGGGGTCAGACCGGGACGGAGCGGGGAGGGACAGGGGCTGGGGGGCAGCGGCTGACCCACTGTCCAGCGAGGGGACCGCTTGGTCTGCTGGAGCTCCAGTACGTGAAGGAGGCAGAGAAGAGCAAATGTGGAAAGATGCGATTGCATTGAGAAGGCCCTCGAGTGCCAGGTGAAAGGGGCTGGCTTGGTGATAGAGTCTTGTTTTCCATCAACAATCTGACTTATTAGGGTTTCCTGGTGGTCCAACGATTAGGACTCACCACTTTCCCTGTCGGGGCCCAGGTTCAATCCCTGGTTGGGGAACTAAGACCCCCCAAGCTGTGTAGTGCAGCCAAAACAAAACAACCTCCCTTCCCAAACCTGTGTTAATAGAACCGCTGGGGCCATTGGACAAAGATGCCAGTTCCTGCGGTCTAACTCCAGATTTCAGATGTTTGAAATCCAAATATATGCGGAGTGCTGGGTCTCACACAGACTGAAGCTGAGAAACTTGCCTCTGAGCACTGAGCTGCCGTGAAGGTTTCCAGAGAGACTGAGCACTAGGAGCCTTCATGAGCCACCCGAGATGGGGTTGAGGGGCTGCAGGGGTGTGGAGGGTGAGCCTCTGCTGCCCCAGGGTGGTCCTGGGGGTTTGTTAGGAGTGCGAGACCTCTCACCCTTCAGAAGATCCCAGGTGGAGCTGGTGGTAAAGAACCCTCCTGCCAATGCAGGAGATCCAAGAGACTTGGGTTCAATCCCTGGGTCAGGAAGATCCCCTAGCAAAGGAAATGGCGACCCACTCTAGTATTCTTGCCTAAAGAATCCCATGGACAGAGGAGCCTGGCGGGCTACAGTCCGTGGGGTCACAAGAGTTGGGCACGACTGAAGTGACTTAGCATGGCACATACATTACGACTAGAGATGTGCTGGTCCAGGCGATAGACTGAGTAGGTCTGGACTAAACCAGGGCATGGGAAGGGAAGGGAGGTGGGATGTGAGGTGGAGTCCAGGTGGGCAGCAATCAGGCGATGTGTGAGGAGCGGGCTTCAGAGGGATCAGGAGGTGGATGGGAGGGGACTCCGTTCGTTAGCTGAGACAGGGAGAGGGGGCCCCAGGCTGAGGATAGAGGTCATTTTATCTTGGAGCATGAAACAGGAACTGCTGCTGCTAAGTGACGTTAGTTGTGCCCGACTCTGTGTGACCCCATAGATGGCAGCCCACAGGCTCCTCTGTCCGTGGGATTTCCCAGGCAAGAGTACTGGAGTGGGTTGCCATTGCCTTCTCCGAAACAGGAACATGGGCTACCAATTCCTGAGCTCCCATGACATGTGATGGGCTAGCCGAGGTTCTGAGATAAAGCACCCCACTGATGCTCACTGAAATCCCACGGAGAGTGTCCTGCTGTCCTGCGGGGAGTGACAAGTTGGTTTTCAAAGGGCTGTGGGCCATTCTAGTGGAGACCGCCAATACTTTGGCCACCTGAAGTGCAGAGCTGACTCATTAGAAAAGACCCTGATGCTGGGGAAGAGTGAAGGCAGAAGGAGAATCAGATGACAGAATACGAGATGGTTGATTGGCATCACTGACTCCACGGACATGAGTTTGAGTCAGCAGGCAGGCGACCCTGGCAACGGACGAAGGACCTGAGAGAAGCAAAAGCGAAAGCAGAAACAGGGCACAGAGTAAACACTGGGACCACGGGTGCCTGGAGGCTCCTGGAGAGACAGGGGCCAAGGAAGAGTCAGGCAGGTGGGGAGAACCAGGGGGCGAACAGAAGCGGGGCGGTCCCTGGCGGGGCCTGGGGAAAGCAGGGCTGCACTCACGACCGCCAGGCCTGCCAGTCCTTCCTCGGCGGTGGCTGTGACCTGCAGGGCGGCGACATCCTTTCTCCTCCAGTGACCCCAGCAACGGCGACCACCGCGCCCAGCCTAGAGTGAGGTCGCCGTGGCACTGACGTCCGCCCCCCTTCGGAAGACTACAGCGTGAGCTCAGATCATCCACCCGACGGGTCACACTGTCCAGAATCTGGGTCTTCCTGAAGTTCTGACCCTTCCGAGCTTGACGCCCTGTCCGCAAAGTGCAGGCAGGAAGCTCCACTACGCAATTACCAGGGATGACCCCGGTCACTGTAAGTGGGCCTCTGGCCAGTCCTTGGTCCTGACCGCCCATGGCCCAGCCCAGGCAGACACAGGCCAGCTTGACCCTCAGCTGAGATTCCCTGGGAAACTGGGAGAGGTCTTAGCAGAACTGGGAGTTTTATTCCAAACATCACAGACTTGGTTTGAGGGTTGTCTAAAATCAAGTCTCATCACAAAATTCTTTCTGTTTAATAGTCAACAGAGTTTGATATCATGATTGGACATAGGTCTTTACCCACTCGACTTCTTTTCCTACAAAGTAGGTAATTTATCCTCCATGATGGCGCAGAGGGTACCTGACATTTCTCTCTTGTCCTTGTGTTCGTGAGGCTAGGGGCTCAAAGGAGACCAGGTATGTGGGAGCCACCTGTGAACAGGCACGGATCGCTCAGGCACACAGGGTGTGGCTGTGGGAGGGGCTCAGGTCTGCAGAGCACATGCAGAAACAGGGCTTCCACACCCAGGTCAGCTCTTAGAAACTGAGCTTTACACGATTCAAGAACAAGATTTGATCTGTTGGATGAATGGGTACATTCTGGAAGAAAGAGGGCGTAAGATACGAGCTGTGGAAGTTCAATCTCTGCCCGTATTTGACTGGTCTCTTGGAAACTGAAGTTATTAGATTCAGGGGAAAACGCGGGTGGCGGTGGACGGATGTCTCAGCTTACTAATCTATAGAGAAGGGCAAAGCCTTACTGTTACTCCATGCCCAGCTGGCCGTGTGCTGAGCTCACCTCTCAGTGCCAGGCTTAGAATCTAGAGAAGGTGTTTCCCCGAGCAAAGCAGGGGTGCCATCAAGGAGAGGACATAGAATCCCAAGCAAAGCGTCCTTGCTGGGAGCTCCTGACCCTATTACCCCTGATGCTGACAAGCAACAGAGATCAGCAGCTGCTCTTCAAAGAACTTGGGAAACCCATTATGTCCAAGAGTGAACTGCCCTTTATGATCCGTCCCAGTGCTTTATTCTAGACACACTGCTGAAGACCTGTGCGCACACTTGTGGGTGATACACAGAAACTGATCTCATCAAAGAGTTTTGAAACATCACAAGGACAGTGCCGAGTTCCCGTGTATCCGAACCTCTGATGTGCCGGTCCACACTGAGCTCCCTGCTGGCCTGATCCTCCGGGCAGGTCACAGCAACTTTCTGCCCGAACCACAAGGAAGGACTTGTAAGAACGCTGGCCTGTCAGCAAGTCTCTTAGGGGATAATTTCTCTTGTCTATGGACTGTGCACTAATTTGCATAATTCCAATTACTCATCCTACCCTCTTGAAGATGAAGAAAAGGGGAAGAGCTTATTCTTTAAGAATTAAGTTTTTCTCCATTGCAACAGAGCCAATAGAACCACAGATAATTAAAGATCCAAGGACCATTTTCTCCAAAGCACATTTTCACTGACCCCCAAAGTCATACTTTAACATGTTGAGACACCAAAGAAGCCCAGACCCCTCACCTATTAGAGAACATGAAACATGGTATGCTTCCATGCTGTCGTCCGTGAGTCACCAAGTCGTGTCTGACTCCTTAAAGACCCCACGGACAACTAAACAGCAACACTTCCATGGCTGGAGCCAACAGGGAAGAACTACAGCTCGACTTTTACTGGGTAAATTTTTCCCTATTGAAAAGAAAATCATCCTTTTTATCATCATAAAAGAACAAAGGGGAAAACCCCTGAAAACCTGTAAGCGTAACTTGTCACTCCTGAGCGGGAATTACATAAAACCAAAGATGACAGAGGAAGGCTCTGTTGCCTCATCTCAAATACTGCAAACAATGTCTCACAATCAATCACTTGTAAGCCTCACAAATCATTAATAATTACTCTTTCCAACACTGGCAGAAACTGTCATTTTACAGAAGATGTAACAATCCTTGAATCCTTTATCCACTAAAAATTACCAGTTCAGCGGTGACAAGACAGCTCTGTTGGGACACTGTGTGTGCTGTCATGTCCGACTCTCTGTGACTCTATAGACTGTAGCCCGCCAGGCTCCTCTGTCCGTGGGATTTCCTAGGAAAGAGCACTGGGGTGGGTTGCCATTTCCTGCTCCAGGGGAATCGTCCTGACCAGGGATCGAACCTGAATCTCTTTCACCTCTTGCCTTTGCAGGTGGATTCTTTGCCACAGCGTCACCTGGGAAGCCCCTGAACAGTCTTCAGATCTCACCCAAACCAAGTTATTACTGCAGAGCAATCATTTACGATCCAGGGGAAAACGCCCAGAAAGGTCATCTCTACTGACTGCTGTAAGTAAACAACAATTAACAGACACCAAGCTTCCCGTCCCAGTACTTGCTCAGCTCCTGTTGCTTTTTCAATCAGAAATCTCTGTGGCCCTAGGGGAGGGTGCTGTCAATTGACGTGTAGCAAATCTGAACGGTGATCCTCTCTCCCTGGGAAAGACACTCGGATTATTTTTCGTTCCCATCACATTGTACTTGAATATTCATGGGGACATGTCGGTGCTGTGGCCCGAAGCGCTACAATCTCACTGAAGGTGACGTGAGTGGTGGTGGATTCTTTCTGTCTGAGCCATCATCTCGGGCCCTGGACCACGCGGGTGGCTCACGTATCTCCCGGGCCCTGCTTCCACCCTGGCAAGCTCTGCTCTCTCCACCTCAGCGCCCCGCTCTGGGATGGGGGTCTCTGCTGGCACCTATAGCTACAGCTGGCAGGCTTTGATCCATCTGCTCCTTCTTCTGAACTGGGACATGAGCCCCTGGGAGTCAGGGCATCTCACGGTCTTGCGTTTCTCATATTCCTTGCACCCAGGAACATTGGAAGGGTGCTGTTAGGAGAAATGGGGGAGCCTGGGGAGGCAGCCTGGGGGAAGGACAGCCCCCTCCTCTAAAACAGCTGTAACTCTGCCTCACTGGAAGCCTGGGGAGCCCCTATCAGGGCCATGGGGCTCCACCTGTTCATGCGGGAAGGTTGTCAGAGGCACAGACACAATTTTCAAAAACCCTGGGAGCCCTGACCTGCACTGTGGTCTTACTCGGGCCACCTTGAGGGTCCTGCTTGGGAAGCACACCTGTAGGGAGCAGGTACGCAGGGCGCCCCTGGGGAGCCAGGTGCCCCTGATGGAGGAGGGGCTTGTGCTTTAAGTGAGGCGTGTGAGGAGTCCTCCAGGGCTTCAGAACACCATCGGGACACCTTCCGGGGGGCCATCAGGTAGAGACCACTTCCTCCACCTTGTGACTTTCATCTGACTTTTATCCGGGCTGTGTCAGTAAATCAATTTGTGACATCCTTCAAACAGCGTCCATAAATAAACCAACACTTCCCTCCCTCTCCGCCTCCAGGGACCGTAAACCAACATCCTCCTTCTAATTGCTTACATACCCCTGCTGCACCCTTGGGTTGATTTAACTCAGCAAATATGCCAGTTGCCTGGGCACAGAGCTCTGCCCATGATCAATACCTAAATGCATATGCTAGAATCATTCCTGAAAATTGAGGTTGATTACACCGGAAATCAAAGACCTCGGGGAAAAAAAATGTAGACTTGACAAAAGAGTCAAATAAAGATGGTGAACCTTCAGCTAAAACATCCTCAGAAAAAGAAAAAGGGAAAGGACCCAGTAAGAAACTTGGAATTCCATCGTGCTTCCCTTTCTTTTTTTTCCCCCAAGAGCATTTTTAGAGTCTTGGGACCTTAAGTAGGTTTCTGCTGTTGGCAACCAAATGGCAGAAATTGAGTGGAAAAAAATTGCTTATACTTATGGCCTGATTATATATCTGAACTTGGGGTCAAGAGATCCATCAGCAAAATCAAAGTCAAGTAAAATCTAAGTGCACGGTGACCACAGACAGTCCAGGTTTGATGTGTGTTGTGTTTTGAAAAAAAAAAACGTTTTAAGATATAATTCTATGCAGTCAAGTGAATAGACTTTACCAATGATTTGATGGGTCTCAGTAAATGTATACCCCCATGCAATCAACAGAAAGAGCCTTTGCCATTTTTCTAGAAACTTCCTACTTGTCCACTCTTCCCCCACCCCAAGAAGCACGCGCTGTTTTGGTCTCTGTTTATGGAGATGATTAGCTCTGTTCTTGAACTTCCGATACACGGAACCGTCATACTGTTTGTCCAGCTTCTTCAAGGCAACAGGTTTCTGCGGCTCGTCCGCATTGCCGTGGGCGTCGGAAGGCCGCCCCGTTCACCACTGCGGAGCTTCCCGCTGCACGCCTGCCCCTTCTCTTCTCCATACACATTGGGGTTGTTTCCCAGTCTTTTCGCTGTTATGAGCGAAGCTGCTACGGACTTCGGGACAAGTGTTTTTGTGGACAAGTGTTTTTCATTCATTTGAAGTGAATGCCTACAAGCGGAATTGCTGTGTTCAAGGACGAGGTGTACACTGGTGACTTAAAAGGATTCAACTTAGCTTGACATATTTGAGAAGGGGGAAGAGCCTACACAACGTCTGGAGATCAGGCACCTCCTGGGAAAACCAGGTGTGGCCTGGATTCCTGCAAGGCTGTGTGGGTCGGTCCTGCCTCCGGAATCTGGACAGGCCCCGCCTCCGCCTCTGTCCTCACACAGCCTGCGGCAGCCACTCCACAAAGGGACACTTCGTCTGGATTTAAAGTGCTTCTCTGTCCCCAGCACTTTCGCTCAGAGCACCAAACGCCTGACATTGCAATCGGGGGCAGAGGGCGAGCCTGAATTTTCTTCTGACTCAAAGGCAGAAGTTTTAGGAATTCCAAATGAAACGCTTCCTTTACAGACCACGACTCTCCACCGCTGTGGGAGGATTTTCATTTGGTTCCATCTTCTTTAATATGCCGCAGATGCACGGTTTTTTAATCTTCTTTTATTAAAAGTAAATCCACCCTCCTTGCCCAGGTCTCCTGTGTAACTGTCTAATTAGGGCAGAAGGCTGGCCCAGCCCCACAGGGTGGGTCGCTGTCCCTTAAGAGGGAAAGACTTCAAAGAAGTGCCGGCATCTTCTGAAAAATGTTAATTGGGAAACAATGTGTATGAATTATTTATAACTGCACCTCTAGTTATTTGGAAGAAAAATTTGCCCGCAAATTATAACTCAGGAAAGAACTCTCCATCTCTCATAACCCAACAAAACCTCTGTTTCGGAGCCTCCCTGGACATCCCAACCTCGGTGGACACAGTACTATTTGCGTACATGGGGCTGTGGAGACCAGGGTCCCTTCTGAAGGCCTGGCCCACTTCACGCCCGAAGCAAGTTCATTTGGGTCTCATCTCAGTACGTCCACTGCCACTTCATTTATTCATTCACTCCTTCATTCATTCAACTACTTACTGGCACCTACTGTACAGCAATGAACGAAGTTAACAAGGCCTCCATCAGGGACCTCTCTTCAAACACCTCCTCTTTCTACTGTGGGACTGTTTGTTTATAGGATTGCTTCTCTCAACTTTTCCTGAAAGTTGACTACTACCAAGATATTTTCCACCGCCAGCTCCAGGGGCACTCAGGCATAAGACTCTCCCTACATTTCTAAATTATCCCCACAGCTTTCTAACATACTACCTGGTATCGGTCTAGACCACACAGGTTCAGATCCACAGGACAACTCTACGTTTCCTCTCCTCATAGTTTTTGGGGGAGTCTATTCTCTCCGCCACCCTCCACTCTGCTAATTGATTCATTTCCCTCTGCTAAGGTTAAACACTTTAAGTAAAATAGTTCCAGGGTTCCATTTTTCGTTATTGATGCTCTGTCGGTAAACTACAATCAACACCATATAATTATGGAAAATTACAACAGCAACACAGCAGTAAACCAAAAAAAGGTACCCTTTGGGAATATTAATAAATAGATACTCTTCTCTTTAATAGAAACTTCATGCCTATTTCATGAAATGGTTTGTTCCCACACTGGGAAACATTATGGCACTCATGAATTTTTAAAAGAACACCAATTTGAGTACGGCCAGGAGCCAGTAACAGAGATTTGTTTATGTTTTTATTCACTGAACAAATATTTACTGAGTGTCTCCTGGACAGAGCATAGAAGAAGGCCTCATTTAATCAACAAGATCAGACAGTGATGTTGCCTTCAGGGGATTTCTACTCTGACCAGGGACCAGCCCTACTCTGCAAAAAACTTCCACGGGTCAGGATGGGGTGTGTGGAGTGACGGCACCAGCCCCCTTGGGAGCCTGATCCCCTCTTGCCTTCGACATAGACATCCTGGGTGAGGCGGATGCCTCAGGGAGCAGCAGCCCATACCTGCCTTTGGGAAGCTGCTATGGGCAGGGAACTGTCTCTCCCACACCTCACACGTTGTCTGTGTACCCTCATGACCCTGGAATTGAGCAGAAACCCAGGCGGTCATCGGCATGGCTGCTGGGAGAAGCTGACGTGCGGGCTCCCTCCTGAGGCTAGGATTGCTTGCTGTTCCCACCTTGGCCAGGAGCTTCAGCAGGGTCTTCAGCAAAGCCAGGGTAGAAGGTGGCAGTGGGTATTCCAGCCGTTGGGTCCTGGGGATGCCGTGTCTATTCTTATGGGCAGAGGGCAAGGAGAAGCTGGTTTTATTGCTTGGGAATCTGCTGGACCCCAGAGTGACTGGACAACAGCTATCCTCAGGGTCATTTTGCTGTTTCCAAGTAGCCCTTGGCATTTGCTGGGAGGCCTCATCAGGCAGCCAGCTGGGGAGACAGGTGGGCCGGGTTCACAGCTGGGGTCGTCTTCCAGGCATCCCGGCCTCCTCTCTCAACTCTGGGAACTTTCTTCTCCTCTGTGATCTGGGGCACAGCGCCTGCCTGTTAGGATCCGGGGGGATGAAAGTGAACTCTGGCCCAGGTCCTGCTCTGAGCAGGGGGACACAGCCACACCCCTCATGTTCAGGGTGCCGCCTCTGCGCTAGCACATTCCAGGCACTCACAGTTGGGGGGAACGCTACGCGGGTACACGGCACCCCTAAGATGCTCACAGCCTAACACTCATTACACAGTAAAGAGTGTAGAAATGGAAAGCGGAAGCCTAGAGGGATAGGAGTGTCCAAGAGCAAGCTTTCAAGCGATTCAGGTATTATAATTTTATATTTTTATTTTACTTACTCAACTCGCACCGGAATTTGGAAGCAGCAAGAACGCAGGCAGAGTGGGACCCTGTGTCCACACACGCAGGGTCCCTGGAACCCCGAAGGCAATGGCGGAGATGACCAGCAGATGGCGCAGGCGGGGAGGCCAAGGACCGTCCACCTGCGCCTGCTGGACCTCGACTCAGAAGGTCTCACCTCCTTAAGGTCAGCATCCTTCCAGGATCACCCTGGAAATGAG
This sequence comes from Antilocapra americana, assembly GCA_007570785.1. NCBI lineage: Eukaryota > Metazoa > Chordata > Mammalia > Artiodactyla > Antilocapridae > Antilocapra > Antilocapra americana. The sequence continues at coordinate 16,387,513 of ML660216.1, read as the reverse complement.
GTTTCTGGTACCTGCGATGTCCCGCAGGGCAACTCCACCAACGCCAGTGAGATTATTTGTTCTCTAATCAGCTTTCCCGCCATGCGTTACGCTGAGTGACTGGCAACTAGCGCTGTGAGAAGCGTCTGAGTTCCCTCAATGGGTCCCTCACACTTACGTCCCAGACTGAAATTCTATTTTACAATCTGTGGATACTCTACCTCTACCTCGGTGAAGAAATTCAACACTTGAACGGACTATCCTCGCCTGGAGTGCGAGAAACTATAAATCAGACAGCATGCCACGCTCAGGAAATTGGCTTTGTTCCCACCATAGTGATTCTTCCATACACATTAAAATTAATTATCCTGGGAACTACAACTTAAAGTACATGCAAGCAAAGTGGTGGCCAGGGGCAGAAGTGACAGCCAATTAAGACGGAAGACTTCCAGGACATGCTGGCCTGTCACCTGCCTTCCACTGGCTGGGATCAGTTATCAGTTATTCAATAAACCGATTGAGGACAACTGCTATGATGTTTGCATTTGGGGGAAAAGAGATGGAGAGAGAAAAAGAGGCCGGGCCAGGAGGGCAGACGGGACAGGAGAGGGTGTCTGTGAGGCGGGAGACTGGACAGGTGTGCAGGGTGACACACCTGGGCCCGGGGAGGGGAGCGGGGGCGGCTTTGTGTTCCTCAGTCAAAGGGAAAACGTCTGTTCCAGAACCAAGCTGCTCTGCTGGCTCCTGCCTCCTGGGCTGGCCTCAGGGGCCCCTGGCCCTCCACTCTCCGGAAGACATCACCCATCAAGTGCGCAGTCATCTACGTGTGAGGCTCCAGCCAGGCCACGAGTGAAGAACATGAGTGAACAAGGGTTCTGAACCCAACAGGTCTCAACGCTGGGACATGGGCCTGGCTCACAACCATCACGGAACCTGGGCCCCGGGGGCTGCCCAGGGGGACCTGCCAAATGAATGCCCCTCCTCACCACGAGCAGAGGGGTCACATGCTCTGCTTGCCCTGGATGGTCTCTGTTATGCCTGTCTCCAGCCTAATTATCAAGCATCCTCTTTCTCGCCCAAAGCATCAGAGCTTGGATGACTCCCTGTGTGTCCACTTGACTAGGAGAGATGGATAGAGGTGAGGTCACCGGGGTGGCACAAGAGAGAAATTTGACAATAAATGCTGGAGAGGATGTGGAGAAAAGGGAACTCTCTTACACTGTTGGTGGGAATGCAAACTAGTACAGCCACTATGGAGAACAGTGTGGAGATTCCTTAAAAAACTGCAAATAGAACTGCCATATGACCCAGCAACCTCACTGCTGGGCATATACAACGAGGAAACCAGAATTGAAAGAGACATGTGTACCCCAATGTTCATCGCCGTATTGTTTACAATAGCCAGGACGTGGAAGCAACCTAGATGCCCATCAACTGACAAATGGATAAGAAAGCTGTGGTACATATACACAATAGAATATTACTCAGCATTAAAAAAAAATTCATTTGAGTCAGTTCTACTCAGGTGGATGGAACTGGAGCCTATTATCCAGAGTGAAGTAAGCTAGAAGGAAAAACAATAATACAGTATACTAACGCATATATACGGAATTTAGAAAGATGGTAACGAGAACCCTGCATGAGAGACAGCAAAAGGAACGCAGATGTATAGAACAGACTTGTGGACTCTGTAGAAGAGGGCAAGGGTGGGATGGTATGGGAGAATGGCATTGAAACATGTTAATTATCATATGTGAAATCAATCGCCAGCCCAGGACTGATGCTCGGTGCTGGTGCACCGAGATTTCCCAGGGGGAGGGAATCGGGAGGGAGGAGGGAGGGGGATTCTGGAGGGGGAGCATATGTAAACCCATGGTGGTTTCATGTCATTGTATGGTAAAACCAATAAAAAAAAAAAAAAAAGAGAGAGAGAGAGAGAAATTTGAGTCTTCGTTTGAGAACTGACTCAGCAGATACAGGGTAAATAAATCCCCCTCAATCTAATTAGTGGCATTACACAATTAGGGAGATGGAGAATCCCTAGTTTTAAAATCCCCAATTATTTCATTTCTTTCAGCACCATTTCAACCATAGCCACTCTCCCAGCAGCATGGAAGGCACTGGAAGCAGCCTGGACCCCCAGTTCAGGGCAACCTGGGCTCCGGCCCACAGACTGTGTGTCCCTGGGCCAGCTCATGCCCTCTCTGAGTTTGTAAAAGGACAAATCAATGACCTCAGGAGACCTGGGGGAGAGTCTATAAGATAAGAGAGCCTTTCCACCCTTTCTGGAATGTGGATAAACACTTTTAAAACATGCTCAGCTCAAAGGCAGCCAAACAGAAGCAACAGAATCCATTTCATTTCAGACTTAAGTTCTGAGTGGGGAAGTAAACCTAAGAGAGGCTTCAGTTTTCAGTCCCAGAGGCTAAAGCCCCAGGAGAACCCTGCGGTTCTGGGACAGGGAGCCACCTGGGGTTCAGGCACCCACCAGCAGGGTCTGGCAAGCACGGCTGTGCCCAGGCTCTCAAGGGTGCTCTAGACCGACCTGGACAGCTCATGTCCTAGACGCCACAGATGCCACCCATCGTCCCTGTTGTGCAGTGTTTCCAGGGCAGGAACACACGACACAGAGCCGGCTGTGCTATCCCCAGGGTGGGGGTGAGGGCAGCCTTCTTTTCCAGAGGGGAGCTGTCTGCCATCCCCCAGTGCCAGCCCTATGAACTCCCTGAGCTCTGAGTTCCACCCCAAGTCAGCACTGGGAGTAGGGAGTTCAGCCATGCAGCGCTTGGGTACCCGAGACAGAACATGAGCCCGTATTTCAGAGACAGCCATTTCCAGAAGCACAGTGAGCCGTGCAGGGGAGGGTCAGGTAAGGATGCTGAGGCTGACCTTGGTGCTAACGTCACAGAGCACCTTCTTCTCTGGCTCAAGACACCGCCGGTCCAAGCACTTTACACATAAACACACGTGATGCTCACGGCAGCTCTCTGAGATGGTACAGGCTCTCACATGCCTGCCCTACAGCAGAGGACCTTGAGGACCAGAGAGGTTAAGTAACCTGCCTGAGGCCACACAGCCATAAGATGGTAGAGCCTGAAGTCAAGTCCAGTTACTCTCCAACAACCAGACTTTGGAAAGCCACATCTCTGAGGTCAAAAAGAGCTCACCAGACCTGGGAGGTATTCCAAAACGCTGTAGGATTTTATGAGGACAGGCATAGGGAACACGAGACTCCATCTAAACTGACAAGCATTTCCTTTTAAGATAAATGGACACATATTCTGTAAATTCCAAAAATCCACGGAAAATATTTACTTTAACTCTCCTACCACCAATACGACCAAAAATAAAGAAAAAAACCCATGAATTGGCTTGGCACTAACGGATGTTAACATGTTGTGGGTTTGAGAACCCAAACAGGTCTACTCAGATACTTCTTCTTATCTACTATACCTGGGGAATGAGCCTGCATCATAAAATAAGTACTTAATAAATATTTGTTCATTGAGGGAATGAAACAGTCCAATGGTTTACCCCAAAAAAAGCCTGAGCTGAGTTTTCTTCGATCGGTTATCTCTATAAACACCAGCTTGCTGATGTTCAGTCTCTCAATCGTGCCTGATTGTGACCCCATGGACTGCAGCATGCCAGGCCTCCCAGATGCATCTCCTCAAATATTTATCAACATAGAATCGTGGGACTTTATGTCCTTTGAGAGAGACTTCTTGTTCTCTTACCCCCCAGAAAGGAAGAAAAGAAACCTCAAAGGAAATGAATGTCACAATCTGCTAGGAAGTCAGGTAACAGGAAAATAGGAAACAGGCTCTGAGAGCTGGAGTTTATTCAACTGTGTTTAGAAACGCTGAGGTCAAGTAAAGGCTGACTGCCTCAAGCACGGCGACACTGGTCGTAGCTGTATCAGACCGAGTCTCTTTTAAGCAAGGAGCATAAAATTGATGCTTTCGAACTGTGATGCTGGAGAAGACTCTTGGGAGTCCCTTGGACTGCAAGGAGATCCAACCAGTCCAACCTTAAGGAAATCAGTCCTGAATATCCATTGGAAGGACTGATGCTGAGGCTGAAGCTCTAATCCTTTGGCCACCTGATGCGAAGAACTGACTCATTGGAAAAGACCCTGATGCTGGGAAAGATTGAAGGCGGGAGGAGAAGGGGATGACAGGATGAGATAGTTGGATGGCATCACCGACTCAATGGACAAGAGTTTGAGTAAGCTCTGGGAGTTGATGAAGGACAGGGAAGCCTGGCGTGTTGCAGTCCATGGGGTTGCAAAGAGTTGGACATGACTGAGCGACTGAACTGAACTGAACTGATGAGGAGAAGGAGGGAAGGGGCAGAGAGGAGAAAGCTTTAAGGCAGAGCCATTACAGAAATAAGAGTCTTTTCTGGTGAAAGAGTCTTTCATGGGACTTGGCACAGTCTTGAGGGGCCAGCAGGCTTCATTCTCCTGGTGGAGGCCTCCTCCATTGTTCCATCCACTCAAAGGCCTGCTGATTGCCTTTCTGCTGTATCCCTGGTCTGGCAAAATCACCGAGAGAGAAAGAGAGGACAGGAGCCCTGATCAGGTGTCTCCCAACTCCATGCAGGGAAGCTTTCAATAAAGATGCAATTCTGTATCGACATATCATCACTATTGCTCCATCGCATCTACATTTAAAAACTACATATCAATTCAGCAAGTTTGAACACTATGAACCTCCTGATTTCTTCTTGGCTCAGACAGGAGGAAACAGACTTAAATTCAGTAGTGATTTTTCAAGTCAAAGTTAGTTAAGTACCTAAGAGGAACCTAGAAGTTGATTGTGTGTAAAATTCTTGTGCTTGGATTTACCCTTGCCTATGAGTGCCTGCTTTCTCCTCGGTCTCTGAAACTGCACTCAGGGACTCCCATGTGCCAATGCCAACTGAGGTCGTAGCTCCAGAGAGGAGAGCCAGGGATTACTCTGGTCTTGCTCAGTCACTCAGTCATGGCTGACTCTTTGTGACCCCATGGGCTTCAGCGCTCCAGGCTCCTCTCCTCCACTGTCTCCTAGAGTTTGCTCAGATTCATGTCCACTGAGTTGGGTGATGCCATCCCACCATCTCATCCTCTGTTGTCCCTTATCCTCTTGCCCTCAGTCTTTCCCAGCATCAGAGTCTTTTCCATGGAATCAGTTTGCATCAGACGGCCAAAGTATTGGAGCTTCAACTTTAGCATCAGTCCTTCTAATGAATACTCAGGGTTGATTTACTTTAAGATTGACTGGTTTGATCTCCTTGTTGTCCAATGGACTTTCAAGAGTATTCTCCAGCACAATTTGAAAACATCAATTCTTCAGCGCTCAGACTTCTTTACGTCCAAGTCTCATATCCCTACATGACTATTGGAAAAATTATGAAGAGGTTAGACAATAACAGATGTTAACATTAGCTTTGACTATAGGGACCTTTGCCAGCAAAGTGATGCCTCTGCTTCTTAATACACTGTCTAGGTTTGCCATAGCTTACTTTGGTCTTAGGAAACCCAATAATATCATTACTGCCCCCAAGCCTGGCAGTGGAAAAGGACAGACAGCCAACGTGTAACAGATGCCATACTGGACTGAACTGTGTCACCCCCGCCCCCCCGCAAACTCCTGTCTGCCTGGAACCTCAGAATGTGGCCTCTTGGGAAATAGGGTCTTTGCAGATGAAAACAGATCTTCTCATTTTATGCTGAGATCATAATGGACTAGGTTGGGCCCTCACCTAATGGGCGGTGGCCTTATAAGAAGAGAGACACACACGGCAAGGAACATGTGTGATTCATAATAGGTAATACATATTTTATCTCCATCCCAGCTCCTGGCATAGAGCTCCTAAAGCCCTTGGAATGTCTAGGTGATAAGAACACTAGAAGCATCTTTGATTCTATTATTTGATCTGACCCTGGTTTCTAACACAGGGCTCCTAAAACCCTTTCAAAGGCCTGGCTGATGGGAGTGCCTCTTGCTCTAGTGAGGCAACTCTGTGTGGGCTCCTGGATGGGGCCAGTCACTAGAAAGACCAGCCTGTGGATAGAAGCTTGATGTTTTTATCCTCTTTCCACCCCATGCTCTTGAAAAGGGAGAGAGTGCTGGGAACAGAGCTAAAGACCTTGAAGCTGGGAAAGACTGAAGGCTAAAGAAGAAGGAGGCAGAGGATGAGATGGTTATATGGCATCACTCAGTGGGCATGAATCTGAGCAAACTCCAGAAGATGGTAAAGGACAAGGAAGCCTGGCGTGCTGCAGTCCATGGGGTCAAAAAGAGTTGAACATGACTGAGATTGAACCAGTCAACCAGAAAGGAAATAAACCCTGAATGTTCATTGGGAGAACTGATGCTGAACCTGAAGCTCCAATACTTTGGTCACCTGATGCCAAGAGCTGACTCACTGGAAAAGATCCTGAAGCTGGGGAAGATTGAGGGCAGGAGGAGAAGAGGACAACAGAGGATGAGATGGTTGGATGACATTGCCGACTCAATAGACATGAGTTTGAACAAGCTCTGTGGAGGACAGGGAGGCCTGGTGTGTTGCAGTTCATGGGGTCACAAGGATTTGGGCATGACTTAGCAACCGAACAACAACAATGCCTGGTGATGAAGCCTCCATAAGAATATCCCAATAGTGTGGGGTTTGGAGAGCTCCCAGATGGGGTGAACACATTGGTATATGAGTTGGGTGACACCCCCTAACTCCCAGGGACAGAAGCTCCGGCACTTGGGATGCCCCCAGACTTGGTTCTGTGCCTCTCTCCATCTGGCTATTCATCTGCATCCTTTATCACATCCTCTAATAAACTGGGAAATGTGCTGAGTTCTGTGAGCTGACCTGACAAATTAATCAAACCCAAGGAGGGGCTTGTGGCAACCTTTGCTTTTGAGCCCATCAGTCTGAAGCCCAGATGATAACCTGAACTCACGATTGGCATCTGAAGGAGGAGCGGTCTCTGAGGACAGAGTCCTTAGCCCCTGGAATCTGATGCAGTTTCCAGATGATGTCAGAATCCAGTTCCACTGTACGGGGCCCAGATGGTATTACGGAGAACTGCTCGGTGGAGGGGAACTGCCACCTGTTTGAGAACCTCCACACATTCTGGGGCCAGAAGCGTCCATCAGAAGTGACGTGTCCTGGGTAGACGTGAAGGAGGCATACTGGAGGAAAGAAAGGCTGGATTTTTTTTTTTTTTCTAAAACACCTTGTGAAGATGAAGGCAGAGACTGAGGTGATGCAGCCACAAGCCAAGAATTGCCAGGGGCAAGATGAGCTGGAGGAGACCAGGAGGGACCCTCTCCTGGAGCTTTCAAAGGAAGCTGGGCCTTACTGACAGCTTGATTTCCAAGTTCCAGCCTCCAGATCTGTGAGAGAAGCATTTCTATTGTAAGTGACCCAGTCGGTGTTCATGTCCTACAGCAGCCCTGGGAAATGGATACAGATGCCTAACCAAGAAAGTTGGGATGGTGTTTCTAAAACGCCTCTAGCTCCCTGTCGGCCCGTCTCCCCGTTCTCTGGCTGTGGGATCCTTCCCAGTCCTCTCAGACCTCCTCCTTCCTCCTCCCCCACGCCCGTCGGTCATCAACCTTTCACATTCTTCTTGCAGTTAACTTCCCAGCTTTCACTCGCTCTGTCTGCTCACCCTGAAGGTCAAGGACTCCTTCACCTAATCGGGCAATCATGAGAATTAGGTGAGGAGCCACGAAAAGCAGTGTTGGGTACAACCCGGGGCACAGCAGGAGGCAGTGGGGCAGCCAGGGTGCCCTCCCAGGGCTGCTCAGCCTGCTGCCTGCCGTCCGCCCTGCGCCCCTTCCCCAGGTGGACCAGCCCACATCCCTCGCTCAGTACCCAGGACCTTCAGCAGCAGTTCCCACAGGCCTGTACCCTCCCACCAGCATCACAAGATCTGTCTCGTCATTCACTCATTAGTGCTAGTCGCTCAGTCGTGCCCAACTCTGCGACCCCATGGACTGCAGCCCACAAGGCTCCTCTGTCCACGAGATTTTCCAGGCAAGGATACTGGAGTGGGTTGCCATTTCCTTCTCTAGGGGATCTTCCTGACCCAGGTATCGAACCCAGGTCTCCTGAACTGTAGGTGGATTCTTTACCAACTGAGCTACAAGGGAAGCCCAAAAGAAACCAAACACAAGTATCTAAAAGGAAATTCTGTCATTAGCATAAATAAGAAAACCAGTCTCGCTAGCATATATAGAGATGACCTTAACAATCAGCTCAGTGGGGAAGAGAAAGACATTCATGCTGAGCGCTGGCCCCCGAAGGCTCTTGGGCCAAAGTCTGTTCTGTTTCTGTTAAAAAGATGGGTGGAGGTGTTGAGGACACAGTAACATCAAACCGGGCCTCTCCCTTTGAGCAAGAGGAAGCCTGGGAGGAAACAAAGAGGTTAAGGACTTTCTCCCTTCATGATTCAGAGTTGTTCGCTGCTGTGTTCTGTTTCTATCAAGAACCATCTCAGGACCTGTGTGCATCAAAGGGCCCTAGCAAGAAAGTGAAAAGACACCTTGCAGAATGGGAAGAAGTATTTGCAAACTACATATCTGATAAGGAACTAGCATCCAGGATATAAGCAGGGCCCTCAACACTCAACAACAGACAAACAAACAACCCAGTTGAAAAATAGATAAAGGACTTGAACAGACATTTCTCCAAAGAAGATTCACAAATGACCAACAAGCATGTGAAAAGATGCTCAGCATCACCGGTTGCTAGGAAAATTTAAACCACAAGTGAAAGAAGTGTCAGTCAGTCAGTCGTGTCCAACTCTTTGCGACCCCATGGACTGTAGCCCACCAGGCTCCTCTGTCCATGCAATTTCCCAGGCAAGACTACTAGAGTGGGTTGCCTTTTCCTTCTCTAGGGGATCTTCCTGATGTGGGGATGGAACCTGGGTCTCCTGCCTTGTAGGCAGATTCTTTACTGTCCGAGCTACCAGGGAAGAGAAATGTAAACCCAAACAAAACCACAACAGCATACCACTCACACCCACTAAAATGACTGGACTTAAAAAAGATAATAGAAAGTAACAAGCGTTGGTGAGAATGTGGGAGCACAGGAATCCTTATACTCTGCTGGCGGGAATGCAGGCTGGTGTGGCTGCTGTGGGGCAGTCCAGAGGATTCCTCCAACAGTTAAACCACTCTGCCCCCAGTGAGCCCACTCTTAGGTACACATCCAAGGGAACTTGAAACAACAGCACGAGAACCTGTACACCAGTATCCATGGCAACACTCTCTGCAACAGTCAAAAGGCAAAAGACAGCCCAAATATCCATCAACCAATGAATGGATAAGCTAAATGGAACTGTGGCAAGTCCATACGACGAGGTATTAGGCAGCCATGCAAAGGGATGAAGCATGAATGCCTGCTACAGCATTGGGTGACCCTCCAAGGCATAACGGTAAGCGAGAGAGACCAGATGAGACGCCCACCTAATGTCTGATTTTGTTTCTATGAAACAGCGGAATACCTCAATCTACAGCAATCAAGAGAGACAGAAGTCAGATGCATGATCGCCAGGGGCTTCGGTGGGGGGGGGGGGGAAATGGAGATTATCTCCTTAATGAGTACAGAGGGTTCCTTGGGGTGATGAAAATGTTTTGAACTAGGTAGACACAACAGCTATACAACATTATGAAGGTAATAAATGCCACTGAACTGGACTCTTTAATATGGCTAGCTTTTGGTTATGTGAATTCTACCTCAATAAAGACAGAGCATCCCAGGATCAACATATACTGTACTTGGGGATAACAAGCACCCTCTCCAGTCTGACTTCCAAGATCCCCATGAATAAAAACATCAGAAAAGACCCTGATGCTGGGAAAGATTGAAGGCAAGAGGAGAAGGGGATAACGGAGGATGAGATGGCTGGATGGCATCACCGACTCAAAGGACATGAGTTTGAGCAAGCTCTGGGAGATAGTGAAGGATGGGAAATCTGGCGTGCTGCAGTCCAAGGAGTCACAGAGAGTCGGACACAACTGAGTGACTGAATAGCAACAAAAGAGAATGTTCAGAGAAGTGAGTGCACGTGACAGCAGTTGAGGGCTGTGTATCCAAGGCTTTCCACTGTTCACTCATTTGATCCTTACAACAATAAGAGATTAGGACCACTGCTATCCCCACTTCACAGGTGAGGAAACTGAGGCATGAGAATATTGAGTAATACAGCTCAGTAGCTGACACGGTGTCCCTTGAGTGGGGACGTGAGGGATGTTGGAAATGGTGCTGTAGACAGAATATCCCAGTGGGCACATGGGGCTTCTATACAGGACCCCAGTCTCCACACTCCATCCCTTTCTGCATTAATCATTTCTCTTGAATAAATACTAGTCCTACATTCTGCGGGTCCCATTGTGCTAAATTACAAGGTGAGCATGCATTGCAAATTACACTCCTGGTTAGAAGGTACATGGCAACATGTATACTAATTAAGTTGGGTCTCATTTCTTTTGCTCTAATTTTCAAACCCCGGCAGAACCCCAGTGTCTTATATCCATGTGTGTGCGGCCACAAACGAATGAAATAAAACACACTTTCAATTCCTGGGTTTGCAAGATGATTTTAGACTTAAAACTGCTTACAGCATCATGCTGCCTTCTTTTTTTTAATTTTTTTTTAACCCTATCAACAGGATGAATGTAATGGAGTGCAGTTCTGAAATGGAAACCATACAGGCTGCTCTTAACATCGACGGTGCTACTATTTGTTTTTAATGCCTTAGAAAACATTTTCAAGAGTCTGTTTTCCCTGAGCATGACTGACTTTTTAGATGTGTTTCCCAAAGAAATACAAATGACTGCTACCCACTGCAATTAGGAGAACATGAAGAAAGAAAGAACAAAAATAGGGACGTTCTATGAAGCCCACTCAGGGCCGGGAGGCTAGCTGAGCATTTTGTAAGAATCTTCTCATCTTGCTCCCTCGGCGTCTAAAGGGGTCAAGTCACCCCCGAAGTCTCAAAGCAAGGAAGTGATGGGCCAGGATTTGGACTCCGCGTCTGATTCAAAGCCTGCAGTGCTTTCCTGTGCTTCAAACTAGGTAGCTTCGCAGGTGTGTTTGAAGGAAGACAAACACCTCACACGTGAGCCGTGATCGACCCTGAACATCGCAGAGCCGCCGGATGTTGCTTCGTTCACCAGCTCGTGTTCACTTATGCGGAGACGGCGCCGTGAACCCCTGCTATGTGCCGGGCAGGGTGTCGGGAGCGGGGAAGACGGGGATGGGCGAGGGCAGCCTCATGGCCACCTTCTTGGGCTCTGAGACCGCAGGCTTCTCCAGCCAGCCCGCCTGCAGTCATGCCTTCCCTCCTGGGACCTGGTTTCCAATCACTGGGACCCGGAGTTTGAGTGAGACCACTGCCACGTGGCCCTGGAGAGCGCAGTCTCCCTGACCTGGTCCCCCCGGAGCCCTCCTGCACCGGCCACCTTTCACACACTTCCGGTGACACCCTCGTCACCTGTCCGCGGCCTGGCCTTTAGCACAGGTAAGCAAACAGGGGTGCAGTCCGCTAAAGGGAGATTCATACTCTGCTACGGCTCAGCTCTCTGCTCTGCAGACCCTGGGCTCTGGGTCTGGGAGGGGATGAGGGCTGGAGGGTGGTTGCCCAGGGGCAGAGCCTGGAAATGAAGTCCCAAGGCAGAGGTTGACCCCGCAGCCTGCAGACATCAGACAGGAGGGCCAAAGGGGTAAGGGAGGTTGTTTATGGGGAAACCAGGTGAGATCATAACCTCTTCATCCCTGACACCCCTTATTACATGTGAACATCAAGCCGCCACAGGTCTGCCCTGCCCACGGAGGGCTGACTGTTACGGGCTCCGTGGTCCTTTATGCTGAGAACATTTGTGTTCATTATCTCCCCAGAGCCTGGGAGCCTGGAAGCCCCCGGGAAGGAAATGGAAGACACAGGTCTCAGTTTGCTTGTGTTGTGAAGGCAGTTCCTCAGGGAGAGTGGGGTCCCGAGCCGGCCCAGGATCTGGCGGACAGAACAGGAGCACCCCCCCAGGCCACCTTATGGGCCCCAAAGCCACAGAGGGGAGTGGGATTTAAATCGCATGTGAAGGAGTAAAATCTTATACAATCTCACCCTGTGCCTGATTGGGACAAAGTACTATGCGAAGGGGCTTCCCTGGCAGTATCCAGTGGTTAATGATCCTCCTAGCAACGCAAGGGACACGGGTTTAATCCCTGGTCCAGGGAAGACCCCACGTGCTGTAGGGCAGCTAAGGCCACCTGCCACAGCTCCTGAGCCTGAGCACCCTAGAACCTGCGTGCACCAGGAGCAAAGCCCCTGCCGTGAGAAGCCTGCGCGCTGAAACTCGAGAGCGGACCCGCAAGGCAACGAAGACCCAGCACAGCCAAACATAAATAAATAAATGATTTTTTAAAAAGTACTATGTGAAAAACAAGTCAGGTTTTCCTTATTCTGAGCCTTTTCCAGGACATCAGCAACTACCTAGCGTGAAAGATCAGGAATTTATAACTGGATGCTCTTTGCTGCCACCTCCCATAGAAGTGGTCCCTCACGCCTTTCTGTGTGCTGCCCCACACACAACACAGACACACACAGACACACACACACACACAGACACACACACACACACACACACACACACACACGTTCCTCTGAAACAAAGCACAGCCCAGCAGCACCAGAGTTGGCTGGAAGGTAACAGACGCGGTGTCGTAGATGAGGTAAAGTACCTGAAGCTTCTCACTCTGGCCTTCCTACCGTCAACTAGCCCAACGTGCTCTCACAGTGCAAACAGCAGTGCAAAGGCCCAATTAAAGGTGAGCTGCAGATCCCATTTGTGATGTTGCCTGCAGGTTCCCTTCTAACAGGCAGAGAGGGGGTTCCGTCCTGACCCAGCAGCTTCCTGCCTCTGTCCGTGACCCAGAGGGAGCAGGTGGAGTCGTTATGGTAATGCTGAGAGGACCTGAGGTCCCTAGGGGAGCGTGCAGGAGCTGCGAGGGGTTCCCTGTACTTTGCTAGGAAAGACCGACATCCCGGGATACACTGATTTAAATGAAACATTTTATAGGATGCAACCTAGTATTTGTTTGCCTCATCAGTAAGCCTGTCCTCACCATATGTACCCAAAATCATTCAAGGGTGAGTAGCATGAGCAATTGAAAAGTAATCTGAGTATCCATCAAAGACACAGTCTCTGCGAGAACAAATGCAATTAGAAAATGATGTGGTCTCAATAGTAGCTGCAGGAGAAAGAAAAGGAAAGAGAGAAGGAAGGAAAGAAGGAAAGGAAGGAAAAGAAGAAGAGTAGGAAAAGGGAGGAAGAGAAGGAAGGACAAAAACAGAAAGGAAAATCTTTCTCCTGTTTTTTTAATCGGTTGGTCAGTTTTCATCTCAAATATTTCCTAAAATATCTTTATAATTTCCACATTAGCTGAAAGATACATATCCAAAACTTTAAGCACATTCTCTTTGCTTAGAGAACATGTAGACATTACATTTTAAGCAAGGAGAAAGGACTTCCATGTTAAATAGCAATTTAACGCACAGGAAGACATAAAATCTGCACAAATCATTTGGACAAAACTTCACTCACCACCTACACGGATGTTACATTTTACAAACTGGTAGCATAAGCTCACAGACAAAGTTGACCAAGAATAGAATTGCTATGACATTCCTAAATTAACAGTGAGAGGCAACATTAGATATTACATTTTAAAAGCTGTTGGAAAATGCATTTTTCTCCCAACCTAAGCCAGAGACATAAAGAAGCTTCCGGAAATCCCTCTTCCCATCTGTGTTCTGCATCCCCTCATACTTACAGAGCAAGGCTTTCTGAACAGCCCCGAGGTGATCAACTCATTCAAACCCATGTCCACAGCACTGGAGTCTCGCTGGCTGACAATCTGAACATTTCCAAGCAGGCTACTGATGCAAAAGGCGATACATAATTTACGTGAGTATTTCCTCTGTAGTTCTCCTTGTGAGGCTTGCAGCTGCTAGTGCCCAGACTGTGTCATCAGAAACCAGAGCCCGAGACCCAGCAGGGGAGAAAACAGTGTCAGGAGAGATTGCTCATCTCTAGTGGAAATCAAAACTCACAAATAAACTTATAATTTGCACTGGTGTCGTATCTTTTTTCAGTTTAAATCAGGAAGAAAGGTGGCAGGGAAACAGTCCGGCTGAAAGAAAGGCATCTCAGTTGCTGGCTGCTGCAGTCCGCGGTCCCAGCTGGGTCATCAAAACCCTCCGGTGCACTGCGCTTGGAAAGCAGAAGCAGGGAAGACACTGGACATCCAGGAGAAGCAGGGTTCACAGCCCGCAGAGAGTAGGAAAGGCCATGGCAAGACCCATCTCGAGTCCCCCGTACTTCAGAGTTTGTTTCCAGATAAAAGTTACCACCAGTGTTCTCCTGCCCCCTGAATTCCTTCAAGGTGAAACAAAATTGAAATACAGCATACAGTGAAGAAAACGTGAAGGAAAACTCTAGCACGTGTGAGGTGTGCCTTTCCCCAGACAGGCTTCCAAGGTAGAAATCTTTTATTCTAGAGTTTCCCCACTCAGCTTGGAGGAAATTCTATTTCAGGCACGATGCTGCTTTGAAGACAGGACTTCTTATAACAGAAAGATCTGTTTTCTCTCTACAGCACTTCCTAAAATAAAAGGGGAAATGGACCCCCAGTCTTTACTCTCCAGTCTATTATCTGAAAATCTGAAGCTCCCGCAGCAGCTGCCTGTTCTGACCAAGTTCTTCTTTTGCATTAAAGTGGATTTTTTTTTTTTTTTTTAAACAGAGCTTCTTTCTTTCAACTTCTACGGGTTGAGCTGTATGCCTGGAAATGTGGCCCCTTCATAAAGGAAGGATCCCCTCCATGGACGGGTTTATTAGAGCCAGGAGTTACAAAGTTATGCAGACAAGTCTAAACAGTTACACATCTTTCAGAAGGAACCTGGACACAACCAACTCGTCAAAGCAGCAGGCAGCAGCTAGTGGATGGTTTGCTACAATGTCTTGCTCCATCATCACTGTTGTCAGTATTGTTACACTTCCTAGCACCAGCCCCAAGCACTGACTTCCTCGTCCTGAGAATTTGATCTGAAGTTCTGTTTACTTAGCACTTCCTGTATGTCAAGGACTGTGCTAGGTAGTTCTACACTCTTTCATTGAAGTCTCAATTATTTCTGCCACCAATAAAGCAAAAATCCAGAGGTGGAAAGGCCAGGAAAGATGGCAGCACAGGTTGACAACAGTCCTGCTCTGTGCGGCAGGACCACTGTCCAGGCTTCCAGCCGCTCCTGGAAGAGCAGCGTGCACCGAATGCCCTTGGTACCTCCTCATCAGCTAGTCACATTGTCACCCTCCCTTCCCGGGCGTCTTAGATGATCACGTTACTTGTCTGTAAACCCATTCATTTTCTGAAAACGCCGCGTCTGGTTCATTTTCTGTTGATAAGGGATTTCTGAAACGATCATCGGAAACCATCTCTGCTGCACACAGCCAATGCTACTTGCCTGCAACAGGATTTGAGATCTCTTTTATTCCCGAAGGGGGCCATTATTTCCACTGGTTGCCATGGTGATGTGATGCTGCAGTGTCGCTGCCGTGGTTTCACTGCTCCCTGATGCAGTCACACCACACACTTAAGTCAAACCATTTGTCTCACCTCTCGCAGGCTTTTTGGAAAACAAACACCTGACTGTAAAACTTAGACAAATGCTTCGTCTCACGCAATGATGAATGTGGACAGCTGAGAAGGTCCTTGCATGCCAGCACCCAGGTCAGCAACAAGATTTCAAACAAGGAGAGGAAGCATCCAAAAATAAACTTAGTGTTTTTCCTTTGATAATTAAAGGAGAGATTTCTTACTATGTCCAGTGACTTAAGAAATGCTTTTCAAAACCCAAAAGTAAGGAGTTTGGGATGAACAGATACATACTACTTCATATAAAGTTAACAACAAGGCCCTACCGTATAGCACAGGGAGTTGTGTTCAACATCTTGTAATAACTTATTATGGAAAAAAATCTGAAAAATATGTATCTGCATATTATATATACACACACATCTTAATCACCTTTCTGTATGCCTGAAACTAACACAACATTGTAAATAAACTTAACTTCAATCAAAAAAAATGGAAAAAATATGCAAAGCAATAAGTTTCCTGAATCTATTTAATTTGGTATGCAACAAATGTTTATTGAATGCCAAAAAAAAAAAAAAAAAGCAAAAGCAACACAACTAGAAATGAGGAACTGTCCATTTTTCATTTTGGGGAGTTCACAGTAACTGAACCTCTGCCATATTCTTTTTTAAAGCAGCAACTCAGTACTCCTATTTGTACCTCTGTTATCTTGCTTTTATTTGTAACTAATACACACATGGGACTTCCCACGTGGTGCCAGTGGCAAGAATCTGCCTAGGAGATGGGAGATCTCCAATGTAGGAGATGAAGGAGACGAAGGTTCAGTCTCTGGATCGGGGAGATCCCATGGAGAGGGAAATGGCAACCTACTCCAGTGTTCTTGCCTGGAGAATCCCATGGCCAGAGGAGCCTGGTGAGCTACACAGTCCATAGGGTCACAAAGAGTCGTACATGACTGAAGTGACTTAGCATGCACACAGTAGACACACACATTCACACACAAATACATATTCATGTACTTATTTGTGAATTCCTGAGGCCTCTAACTTGTGAAGTTTGGCTTAAGTAGGAAAGGTGAATATGAGCTTCCCTGATGGCACAGTGGGAAAGAATCCGCCTGCCAATGCTGGAGACACAGGCTGGAGCCCTGGTACGGGAAGATTCCACCTGCTGAGAAGCAGCTAAGCCCGTGAGCCACAACTACTGAGTCTGTGGTCGAGAGTCCGGGAGCCACAACTCCTGAGCCCACGTGCGGGAACTACGGAAACCCAGGTGCTTGGAGCCCGTCCGCTGCAACTAGAGGAGGCTCCACTCACTGAGGAAAGCCCAGACAGCAACAAAGACCCAGCCCAGTCAAAAACAAATAAACAAAATATTATTTTTTTTTAAAGAAAGGTGAATATTACTGATGGGACTTGTGCATCTGCAAGCCCTGATTTCCAAAAGGCTGAATCGTTCAAGTTCGGAACTCACGGATGCTGGTTCTCTGCGGCTCTAGCCCTGAATCCAGGTTGTGGGAGGGTGTCTCCCCACCCTGCAGGAGAGCTCCCCAGAGGAGGGGCATGGGGGTTCGCCAGGAAGATGGCAGTGGTAACCTTCCCCTGGAGCGCATGTACCCCCAGGCTTCTTTCTGAGCAAACACGGGATGGATCTGGGTACAGGGCGAGCGGTACTGTGAGCAGCAGGACAATTCTCCTACTGCGAATGGTCTTGAGCGTTGGCTTGGACTCCTGACAAGACGGCGTTAGTCGAAAGGGGAGACATCACATCACCTAGATTAGGCTTCAGAGGCCACTTCTTGGAAAAGCAGGTGATTTACTAAAGCCCAACTTCTAGGAAAATGCCAAATCTAAGTTTGGCCCCAATTCACTAAGCTAATCTGAATTGACTCATGTTATCTGTGCACCCTGGTCTTTTTTTCTTCCTCCACTAGATTTGCTTGTTGGTATTTGCTTTGTTTTGCCTTTTTCAATTTTTTTTTTTTTTTTTTGCCACGACACTAATATTGGCCAGGCTTGAAGCTGAGAAGCCTTGTTGTGTCGGGAACAGAAAGAAAAGTCTCTCCACATAGGAAGGAATGCTGTGGGAGCCTCAGAAACCCAGGCTAGGACAAAGAATAGACACACTTCTCACAACGCCCACTTTACCGAGAAATGAGGGGGCGTGGGAGGCTGGGGTTAGCAGATGCAAGCTATTATCTGTAAAAAGGGTAAACAGCAAGGTCCTGCTGTGTAGCACCGGGAATTGTATTTGATATCCCTATTCTATGGTAAACCATAATGGGGAAGAACATTATAAAACAATGTGTGTGTGTGTGTGTGTGTGTGTGTGTGTGTGTGTGTGTGTGTGTGTATACACACATACATATATACATATATGGATGGCTGAAACAGAATGGCAGAAATTAGTACACTGTAAATCAACCATGTTTCAATAAAAAATTGATTAAAAAATAGCAAATAACACCATGGCAAGTTGAGACAGACCATGGAAGAAAGGAACAAGGTTTTTATTTTAGGATTCTTAGCATTTTTTTTCTGCTCCGTGTGCCTTTTCATTGTGAACTAGGTCCAAAAAAAAACAAAAAAAAGAAAAGATATGAGGACTGCAACATTTACAGTGACTCCCAACAGCCAGAAGGGCTTCCCAGGTGGCTCAGTGGTAAAGAATCCGCCTGCAATGCAGAAGACCAGGTTCAGTCCTTGGGTCAGGAAGATCCCCTGGAGAAGGGAATGGCAGTATTCTTGCCTGTTGAATTCCATGGACGGAAGAGCCTGGTGGACTACAGTCCACGGGATTGCAAAGAGTCAGACATGACTGGGCGACTAACACTTTCACCTTTCAAAAATAAACAAACAAAGTACATAAATAAAATTGTAAAATTAAAAACAAAACAAAGGAACCTGGGGAAGCCTCCAGTGCTGATCTTCTGAAAAAAAAAAAAAAATCCTTTAAGGCAGAGTCTGCACGGTTAGAATCCTGAGCGATTTGAAGAGATTTTGTCTGAAGTTAGTATCAGAAAGGCGGGCACCACTGTCTCTCTACACTGCCCCCTGATATGTGACATGCAGCACCCCACCCCCACCAATCCTCTCCTTGGGGTTTATTCTCTACTGTGGAAGCAATGATTTTAGCAGAGCAGGCTGCAGACATTCCCCCCTCCAGTCTCACATGCATGAGTGTCTTCAGCGCTCATGCATATTTCAGCTGTTTGGTGAAACAGAAGTAAAGTTGTCCTTTTCAGAGCGTCAGAAGCGTCTAACAGCGCACGTCCTTCTTGGAGGCGCTCTCTCGCTTCCAGACAATTAGATGTCATTTGTTCAGTGCCCACATCCATGCTAGGAATAACACAGCCTTTTGAGGCTTCCCTCATAGCTCAGTTGGTAAAGAATCTGTCTGCAATACAGGAGACTCGGATTCTATGCCAGGATCAGGAAGATCCCCTGGAGAAGGAAATGGCAACCCACTCCAATATTCTTGCCTGGAGAATCCCATAGACAGAAGAGCCTGGCAGGCTATCGTTTATGAGGTCACAAGAATCGGACACAACTGAGCAACTAAACCACCACTTACCATCATCTTGAAACGAGAGGTGAAGGGTGCCACTCCCTGGCAACAACATGTCCCTGATGTGAATTTTTCCAAAGAAACCCAACTCTCTGACACCAAGGCTGGCAGCTGAGACAGGAGCAGGTGGAGTAGGTGGCTTGCTGAACTCTCAGAGAAAGCTCCCTATTTCACGCTAACGCACACTTTAAAAATAGAGGTCAAAACCATTCCATTCAAGGTGGCCCAGGAGTTTTTTTTTTCCAGTGCGTGTGCAAGCATAGCCTGAGCGTCCCCACGGACAGAATGCCAAATGAGCCGTGTTAAGAATGATCAGGTTCCTGACCTGACAGTTTTCCTCTGACGCTCAGCAAATTCGCCACAAAGCCAAGAGGGCTTGCTCTAGTCATTCTGTGATGCCATCCAGAAGCATTAATCAAACACTGCAGCATCACTGGAAAACAGCCTTTCCATGTAGGTGTTTGGAGCAATCGATTGCATGGAGCTATTTCTGAAGCCACAGAAGCCTTGGGTGCCGTCCAGTTCCAAACCCCGCCTGTGGGCTCTGGGCCACCAGCAGAGCACCAGCTCATAATTCTGCGCTGCTACTCTGGACCCACAGGCCCCAAGAACTTAGGGGCCTCTGGGACCCAAGTCCCTTGCATGGAGGCCCCACGAAGCTCAGGACTCACTGGCTGTTGGGCAGCCCCTTGAAGGCGGAGCTGGGGGCTGAACCTGGCCTCTTGGATGTGACTGTCATATTCTGGCAAGCCCCTGGTCTGCACCCTTTCTTCCTGGAGGAGAGGGCCACCAAGGGTTAACCTCCTCTGCTTCAGAAGGGAAAACAGCGGCTCCATCCAGCTGAGATGATCTCTGAGAGCTATGGGATCTGCCTACCAAGCAAAGCTACCTACCAGCCTTAAATTTTCACGCCTTGAAATGGGATGTTTGCAGTCTTTTATTTTTTCTCTCTTTTTCCCCAAATACCATGCAGCATTTGGGATCTTAGTTCCCCAAGTGGGGATCAAACCTGTGTCCCCTGCAGTGGAAGTTCGGAGCCCTAACCACTGGACCACCAGGGAAGTCCGGAAGAGGTGTATGTCTTCAGTCAAGCAACTGAGGATGCATTCTAAGAGGACTTATTTTCAGCCACAGACTTTACACACCAGGAAGAATAAACCTACCCTCAGTACCAATCCCGTGCCGCTGCCTCCCATCAGAGCAGAGCGACACTGTCCCCCTCCCCAGGAATCAGCATGGTCCCAGTATTCAGCCTCCAGCCACACAGATCTGAAGTCTTTCTTCTCAGGGGAGGAGAACCCAGCCATGGCTCCTGGCTGAAGGTGCTCTGAAGTTCTGAGGATAAGGAGATTGTGAGAGGCACCAAATCCATTCATGAGATAAATCAAGCCCCCGGCTACATCCAGGTTCCCTGATTTTTGTTTTCTGGGATTTGCTCCATCTATTTCATAGGAGAGACAGTGTGCTTGGTCTTTTACTCAACGTGTCTGAAGCTCAGGCAGTGAGGAGGCAGCTTCTGCAGCCGGAGCTTCTAGGATGTGACAGAGATGGGTCAGGCGTCCGAGCTGCAGGGCTCACCAGAGCTGTGAGTCGTGAGGCAGTGCGGCTCTCACCTTCGTAAAAATAACAGTGAAATGGTGAGACTCAGCTTCTGAATGGAGCACCTTCCAAGAGAATAGGCTGCAAAAATGCTAAGAGCTCACCTGCTTGAAATTCAGGGGGTTTGGACCAGACTGAGGGATAACACAACACCCAGGGCTACTTCTGAGATCCTATCCTCCACCACGCTGCAGGGTCAGCTCGCGCTAGCATGATTTATTCTGCACATTCAGGTCTTTGTCATCCTATTTCCTTGTATTTTCTTCAGTCACCCAAGTCACCCATTCCCCCAGCACTTGGCACAGAAAGGTGATAATTGGGGCTCCTGGCCACTGAGAACTCTTGGTGTCCAGGTGCCCAGCCCTGCCTGCCTCTCCCCCTGGGTCCTGGGGCCGCGCTGAAAGCTGGTCTACCCATCTGCCCCCACTGTCCCGTCCTGCACAGTGCCCAAGCTATCTGGGTCCTGTGGGGACTTGAACCTCGGTGCTTCTTCTCGGTGTGAGCTCCTGGTTGATAACAGGTCCTCATCTCAGAGCGCACGCTCAGTTGCTCAGTCATATCCAACTCTTTTGAGACCCCATGGCCTGTAGCCCACCAGGCTCCTCTGTCCATGGGATTTTTCAGGCAAGAATACTGGAGCGGGTCGCCATGTCCTCCTCCAGGGGGTCTTCCTGACCCAGGGATTGAACCCGCATCTCCTCTGTCTTCTCCATTGGCAGGTGGATTCTTTACCACTGAGCCACGTTAGTTGCCTTCAACCATTTGTTTATATTTCTGTTGCTCCAAAAAGGAGGGAAAATAGCATAGGGAGTATTAAATCACAATCACTCACTCACACGCCAGCACTTGTGTGCAGGCCCAGAGGCACAGGGTCCCTGTCCACACGCCTCCGTGCTAGAAGGGGAGGGAGTGGATGAAGACGGCTTTTCCGAAGAGAAGTAAGTGGCAGAAAGTCCCTGAGGACCGCAAGTCTCGTAGGGAGGACTAGCAGTCCTAGGGGTGATGGGGGAGACCCTCCCAGAAACTAATGATGAAATCAGGGAGAATTGTAAAGATCTGGCTGGAAGTATATCCTGTTCCCAGAAGGAAAAAAAAAAAGTCCTTTATTGCAAAACACCCCGGGGGAACATTCCAAGGCCCTGACCATCACTGCTCACACCAGAGCTGGCTTCAGAGTCTGAGAAGAGAGACTCAGAAGGGGCTCAAGGCTTGGGGCTTACCGCCGCAAGCCCTGTCCTGAAATGTGGAAGAATTTTGCCTCTGAATCTGTGTTTGGCAAAGAGGAGTCTAAAAGGACAGCTCTGCACTGTGCCAGGAGCTTGGGGGCCTCGACTCACACCTTCTGCAGCCTTCCCCAGACAGGCTCCTGGGGGTCCATTTCTGGCCCCGGATACTCACACTCAGCCTCCTGCTGAGTTCCAGAGCAGGCGCTGGACATCTCTGAGGGTCTTTTCGCCCTGAAAGAATCCTCCTGCCCCAGGGAGCGTGGCGTTAAATGGGAGGTATGAAACACTCGGGCAGGTCTGCAGAGAAGCCGCAGAAGAAAGGAAAAGCTCTTTTCCTGCTCTCTGAACAAGCAGTCGGGCATCCTGTACAGCCGACCCCGGTCTTGCTAAGTGTTGCCCCAGGCACTGCGGAGAATGCAAACTGCGGTTTTCTTTCTGCTACCTGGTCGTCTCCCGAGTCTCCCTCAGACATTCATTCATTTGCTCATTCATCCACGGTACACAGAGGCCTGCCAGGTGCCGGGCCACCAGGGGAGATTCGGAGTGGGGCCTTCTGGATCCCCCAGAAGGTGACATGACCCCACGCGGCCCAGTCAGCCCTGGGGGCAGATCCATTGCTTCCTGTGCCTCTTCAAGGGTCCAGTCAAGCGTTAACTTCCTGTTTTGTGTCCTGCATTACATAAATCATGGGAAAAAGTAGAAAAGAGGCATTTTTAAAAATACGCATTTTCTCTAGCTGAAGAGGCAGCTCTGTACCATCAGACCATTCTCTGAATTTGGTTTTTCATTCCTCAAGATTAGCGTTTCATTCTCTTTAGACCCTGCCCCTGAAGAAAACGCTTTCCTGCGGATTTTTGGAGGGCACTGGCCTGGACTGCTGAGAGGCTGCTGACGCAGTTCTCTGTCTTTCCGAGAATCTGGTGGAGAAATTTTAGTGAATCATTGTCTCAGACACGTGCTCACCGTCGGTCAAGCCCACTGGGCTCTGTGATTAGGTGCAATTTCAACTTTTGTTTTTTTTCAAATTCCCTAGGGATATTGTGATATATACAACAGACACATTTTTATGAGCTACAACCCAGCTGAAGTTATTATTTTTTTTAACTTCTAAAGTGTGGCTCGAATGGTCAAGAATCTGCCCACAGTGCAGGAGAATCGGGTTCAATCCCCTGGTCTGGAAGATCCCCCAAGAGCACGGCAACCCACTCCAGTACTCCTGCCCGGAGAGTCCCATGGACAGGGGAGCCTGGTGGGCTACAGTCCAAAGGGTCACATAGAGTCAGACATGACTGAGTGGCTGAATGTTCACTTTCAAATTGAGTTTCAGAAAAGGCTCAACCACAGCCACAGTCGGATGAAGATCGAAGACTCTCATCTGTTTACAAATGCCCAGATGCGGTGCTTGGCATCCTGGTGAGGTTCTGGATTTCCAACATGATATCTGGATTTCCAGCACGGAACAGGGATGTCTGGAGCACTACCTGGATGTCTGACAGCAGTGCTTCTGCTAATGGATGGACGGGGGAGGCTCCCTCTCCAGGCCTGCAGTTTGGCCTGCAGGACAGCTGGTTCTTCCTGAGCTTGACGAGGTCTGGGAGTGGCCGCCCTGATGAGGATGCATCTCCTGTGCAGGGAAACAGCTGGGGGAAGCCCTGAGCCTGGGCCTAGGATGCTGGTTAGAAGCAGATCCTCCCCAAAGAAAAGCAGCAGCATCGTGCACTTTCCAGCATCCTCACTAGGAACACAGATAACTTTTTGGCTATTCACGTTGTTCTAGAACTTTTCTAGGACATTCTCAGGTGGCTCAGTGGTAAAGAATCCACCTGTCAATGTGGGAGCCGTGGGTTCGATCCTTGGTCAGGAAGATCCCCTGGAGAAGGAAATGGCGGCCCACTCCAGTATTCTTGCCTGGAAAATCCCATGGACAGAGAAGCCTGGGGGGCTACAGTCTATGGGGTCACCAAAGGCACGACTTAGCGACTAAACAACAAGAGAACTATTCTGTTGCTTCTGCAGTCCCATCTTGGATGGACAGAATCCTGGAGCCTTGCAGAGGTGGGTGGTTAAGGAGGTGGCCCTTTGACTAAAGCCGCCCAGCTAGCTGGGAGAAACAGTGAGCCTCCTGACCCCCTAGGTGGGCCCCTCTGCTCCTTTGCCAGTAGAGTTCTCTGATCAGACCCACGTCACAGGGCTGCTCAGCTGCCCTCCACGGCATGCCCATCTCCCTCTGCTGTTCTTGTCTGATCGGCACCATCTCCTGCTGCCTCCAGACATTCCTGGTTTCCCATGTGCCATCCTGGTGCTCACCCATATTCTCAGGCAGTGCCTTGGAAATCGATGCCGGGCACCCTGGGTGCAGGGCAGGCGGCTAGACTGGCTCCCTGGAGGCTCCCGGCTCTCTGCTTGGCCCCAGCAGGAGTGCGTCACTGCGAAGACAGATGGTCTTCACTCCTCATTCATCTCAAGGAGCTGGGCTGAGCTACCTCTGAGTGGAAGCAGTCTGGCAGGGAGCCTGAGATGGGAACAGAATGGCTCTGCTCCCAAGACGACCCTGGAGCTCCTGTCACTTAAGGTGATGGACACCAGGGGTCACCAGCCCCAGCTGGGCAGACAGAGGCCACCTGGGGGAGGCCATGCGAATCTGCATGGACAGACTCTCTTACTAGGCTTTCTGTTTAGGGAAACCTGAAGTGAAATGAAAGTCACTTGGTTGTGTCTGACTCTTTGCAACTCCGTGGACTGTAACCCGCCAGGATCCTCTGTCCATGGGATTCTCCAGGCAAGAAAACTGGAGTGGGTTGCCATTCCCTTCTCCAGGAGATCGTCTCAACCCAGGGTTTGAACCCAGGTCTTCTGCATTGTAAGTGGATTCTTTACCATCTGAGCCACCAGGGAAGCCCTTCCACGTGGCATTGTAAGTGGACCTGATTTGCTGCAACATGGAAAAAAAAGTTTTAAAAAAATTACACAACTTACAAAAGCATTGTTACAGAGAGAGATGTTCTAGGCTGTTTGACCAAGCCCCGTCCCCTCCGGCGGAGAACGTCACAGTCCCAGGGTTGCATCACTGCCATTTCGTAAGAGCCAGAGGAGGCTTAGCGCCTCGTCTACTGTGTCCCCTCGTCCCAAACCCACGTTACTCAGATTCTATCAAGAATAATTTTTAAAAGGAAACATGACTTAATCCTCAGCTGCACAGGAGGAAAACATACAGCCATGGGTAGTGAATCACCCATGAAAAATTAAATAAATCCACCCACGGCGGGAAACAGCACAACAGAAGGTCGGAGTTGGCTTCACGTTGGAAGGAAGCCAAAAGCAGGCAGGTCCTGGAAACAATGATGCCTCTGAATCTGATCTAGCTCACGTTGTATGCATTCGGCATCTCCAACTTCATCTCAGCAGCACACGCTTCAAGCCTGGTTTTATTTTTTTTGGAGAGCCATCACAAGAGGGGAGCAGAGTGGCCCTGCTGTTTCCATGGGATCCCATGAGACTGAGCAGCCCACCCTCCTTGTCCATCACTTCTGATGAAAGAGACCCCATCGCAGGCCCCCAGAACCCTTTGCCGGGATGGATTGCAAAACAGTGGAAACAGGACCCTTGTTTTGTTAACTAATGCTTCTGCTTAAGTTTTGAAATTCTCAATGTATGTGAGCAACATTACAGAAAGAAGACTGCTTTTCCAAAATTGCTTTCCGGGAGCCAAACGCTCCTTTATAGGTTCCCACTTCTTCTGGAGCACAGTGCGAGAGCTAATACAAGCAAGAGGGCAGGGACGAGAAAGCACTAAAATAGACGCTTGCTTTTCAAAGTGAAGATTATAAAACATTGACATCACGATGTACAGATTTCATGTTGGAATGGAAGGTGATGGCCCCCAGATATGAAGGATACACACACAGCAGTGGTTACTTGAGGGGCATTTCTGCTGTCAACGCAAAATCCAGAGAGGAACCACCCTTGCCACAGACCTTTATGTCATGAAGGGACCTTTAAAAAAATCCTCACCAGGCTCTCTACTTTTTAGCCAAAGAAGGTGTGACTCAGACATGAAGGGACACGTCTAATTCATTCAGCTTTCTCCAGCTAAACTCTACTTCTGTCCACTCCTTGTCTGGGCTACTGCGAAGAACACGCAATCAGACCTGCTAAAGAAAGGACTCTAATATAGACCCTACAGACAGTATTTCCTGAAATCAGAATGGGGATCTACCACTGTGTTGTTTCAAGGCCTGGCACAGTCATGAGCCTGCAGGAGACACCTGATAAACGCCGGGCGAGTGAATGGACAGGCTACTGGCCACAGAGAAAGGAAGCCTGGCAAGAGTGTTGGAAGAGATTAGAAAACTGGATTCAGTCAGCAGATAACATGTGGAAACATTTCGGAACCCTGGCCAAGATCAACTTAGGCGATCATAAAACTGTTTCCAAATACAATTATCTACCAGAAAAGTGTTTGCAGAATCCATGGGATATGCTCTTAGTTAATAATGAACTCTATTACTTTCATAACAGTCAAATCACATTTTCCATAAAAATGTGATTTTCATTTTCGACAGGTCTGCCCCTCACTTTTGGAGAAGACACTGAGAGCTGATTGGTTTCCAGGTTTGAGAGGAGCCTGGGCTTCGTGCAGTGGACACGGGGACCTGAGAGCCCCCTGCCCGCTGTGCACTCACTTCTCCATAGCCCCCCAAGTCTGCTTCCTCATCTTTACGGCAGACGGGAGAATGCACACCTAGACTGACTCCAGGTGTGGGTGAGGCTCAAGGAGCCAATGAAAGTGAGCTTGCTTTGCAACTGTTACCTGCCCCATAGGCATGTGAGTTGTCAGAGCCACTTAGTTTTCAGGATAAGGCATTTACGACATCATCTGGCAAAACAGGAAATAGATCAAGTCCTGTTGTGGGGAGTGATAATTTCCACCAACATGATGTTTAAAAAAAAACAATTAACTTCTCAACAGCAACATGATAGCTTTAAAAATATTTATACATATCTAACACCTGAACACAAACTCAGCACCATTTCTGAGAGTAGATCTATCTTGGGAGAGTCGCCTGAAATCAGTTAAATACCATCAACACGTATTTTTAAAATGTTGTTAGAATGCCATCGGCCCTCATCACGAAATAACACAAATCCAAGTTCTGGCTTTGGTTTATGTTCATTTCAGTTCAAAACAAGGAGAAAAGCTACTCAGAGATTCCACTATGTGACACATTTTGGTTCAGCAATTCCACAGGGATCTTTCCTTTTCCAGCATTTTAAATAGTTGATAGCAAACTCTGCATCGTAATAAGCAGTCTTTAAAAAAGTCACTTCCAATTGGCAATTTTGGAAAGAATGCACAGACTCTCACAGTGCCTGACTGTCCCGTTCACACAGGGACGCTCCCCCCACCCCCACTGCGCAGGATGGGACTGCAGCTGGGGGCGAGGCCCCGTGTCCAGTGGGCAGTGGGCACTGGTCCATGGTCCTCCTACTAGACTGCAGGACTCCTTCCTGACTCCTGGGCTCAGTGGGTCCGAGAACATTCTCTGTAAGTCACGCCCCCAACGGTTTTATAAATGTCTTATCTTCCTCCCCCCCACCCCCCCAACCGCGTCAATGCCGCCTCTCGCCAGGCAGTGGGCACAGATCTACAGCTGACTATGCCATCTGTCCCTACAACCTCCACCACACAGACGGGACAAGCTTGTCCCCAGACGGTCAGCCCCGCCTCGTGAGCCCAGACACCAGCTCCCGGGAGGCCTGCTTGCTGCCCGACCACCCGGGCACGGCCGGCTTTCTCAGCATGCCACTGGTAACTAAAATGCCACTTCACAAATCTAGTTGCTAAGGGAAATGAAGCGGGTGGTTTTGACTATAAAAATAGAAAATGTCTGACTTAAAACGGATAGGATTTTGATGTGTCATCCAGGCAGCCCAGGGCCCCAGCGATGGTTGGGGATTGTTTTCCTAAAAAGTGGGCCTCACGTGACTTCCTGTCAGCCCCCAAGCAGACCGTTCTCTGGACCATCCCCATGCACCACTCGGCCCGGCTGTGGCCAAGAATCTTACAGCGTGCCTCAAAACAGTTTCCTGAAGCATCGGTTCCAGATTTCCTGCCCAGGGCCGCACAGAGTTAACCAAAGGGCTTGCTAATGTTTCATTTAATGGATGCTTCCTGATAATATTCTTTAACCCTGTTTTTAAATACCTTAGGAGTGACTGGGGGGGCCAAAAACTTCACTTGGGTTTTTCCGTCAGATGTTACAGAAAAATCCTAACAAAGATTTTGATCAACCCAATATACCACATAAATATAAAACATGGCATAATTCCCCAGGGATAAGAAAGGCTCCCCTTAGGCTTCCCTTTACCTTGTGTCCTACGGGGACGATGCTGGGCACCCATCTTGGCCCGAGAGAATCCATATCTTCCTGCCAGCTGGAAAAAGATTTCTAGAAGAATTCCAGCTCTGAGCTGGGTCTGCTGGGAGCTCAGAGATCAGAAGAGCATTTATATGGGAGATTTGTGTTCCTATTTTCCCTAAGCGGAAACTCTGACAGCTCAATATCCCTGCCTTTGCTATATGACAAATGAATACCTAGTAGACGTTTTCAGGAGGCACTTCTTGGAAGAATGTTGAAACTTTCCTGGGGGTGGGAAATGGAAATGGAAATAATGGGATTAATGCGTTTGTCACCATCAGATCCAAAGGCATTGTCCCAGCTGGCTGTCAGCTTCTACTCTCAGTCCTCGGGAAAGGAACGGCTTCGTTGTTGGGAGAAACATGTTTTGCTTGGACAGGATGGCCCACGCGTACAAATAAAACCCCAGGACGTGGCAAAGGAAGGAAATAGGCATCAGATCTAGAAAGTTCTCAAATCTCCTGTGCTCTGCACGTGATGCTTCTCTTGTCTTCCTGTAGACTCGGAAACCGGCACAGGCCGCGGAGCACCTGCTCTGTATTCCAGCAGGAATACAACCCGGGACGGGCGGAAAGCGCGCTTGAAGCGGTCACCCTGCCTGGGAGGGCCAGGCCCCTGCCCTTGGTTTGAAACCCTTCAGATTCTTCATTCCTTTCCTTTCTACCATGATGGCTGTTTAAACCAACAGCTAGGAAGAAAAAATGACTTGGCAGAGGACAACCGCGTGCATTGGAACTGATAGAGTTGGGAGCACAGAGCCTTACAGGGGACAAGGCTAGTGAGAGACTGTTCTGAGTGAATTTTAAAATTAAATTCGTCATTACTTAATAAATATTAACACTTCAAGTGTTCTTTTATTCCTGGGGTATTTCCATGAACCACAGTGAAATCACCAAACTGCAGTATCATTTCGTTTTACTTACTGGTGGATACCGTTTGGTATAATAATGTATTTAACAAGACCTCAAAGAGCCTGGAGAAGATATTTAAACCTTAATTGTGTATCTTCCATATATTCTTAATTTTGAAATTCCACTACATTTTTTTTAAAACACTAAGCAACTGAGATCCTCAGAGTTGCAAGTATTCCCCAGTTGAGGAAACTGGTTATTTTTGATCAATATGAACTACAGTATTACTTCCCAAATCTATTTTTAAATATTGAAAAAAGAAGAAAATATGAGAACGGGTGATTGTACTAAAAAAGCTCCTCTTAATCCAGTTTAAAATTGACTTTTTTTTTAAAGAGTCAAACATTAAGCCAGTGTCTTTTTTTAAATGAAAAAGTCATGTTATTGCTAGATAAGGAAATGATTTTTGATATCCATTATAGTACAGCAAATATATCCCTACCCTGTTAAATTATTTTTTAAAATAATTTTATCTTTTTATTGGCTTTGGCTGCGAGCTTCTCATTGCGGTGATTTTCCTCGTTGCAGAACACGGGCTCCAGGGCATGGGCTCAGCGGTTGGGGTGCACAAGCTTAGCTGCTCCTCGGCATGTGGGGTCTTCCCGGACCAGGGATCAAACCCATGTCTCATGCGTTGGCAGGTGGATTCTTTACCACTGAGCCACCAGGAACAAAACAAGTTTTATTACACGCTCCTTCTTGGGGTCATGTCACTTAAAGTCACAAGAATCCTGGGAATCACTGACCGATAAGAAAGAGGTTGGCAAGTTCACTCCTCTGGGGCCACTGGCCCGGGCGTGGACGGTGGCCTGGGATGGCCTCCAACCGCATGCGGCCTTGGCCTCCAACCAAGGTGACCTATTTATTTAGCTCTAAATGACTCAAAAAGCAAGTGTCCGACCTCACGAATTAGAAATAAATTCCTTTCTGTTAGTTGAAACCCTGAAGCTCTGGAATGGATCTCAACAGTTTAGCAATGAATTTGCCATAGGCTAAGAGACTTCTGATTCCAAACAAAGGCAGCAGTAAGGTAGCTGCAGTAGGTAGCAAGTTCACGCTTCCAACAGGCTTCCCTCGCACCGAAGAGGAAGATTCTGAAAATCAGAAGCACTCTAAGGACTCAGCACCCTAAGCACAACTTGACCTTTCTGCCGAAAAGGAGGCAGAGGGTGGGACCAGGGGGAGGAGGTGCTGCCTGAAGCTCTGGCTGCCAAGCGCCCCTGGTGGAGACCGAGGTCAGAAGTTGGACTCCTACACAGACACCCAGCAGCTTTCGGGGTAGGAACTTCCGATCTGCAGCTGGTTTGAGACAGTTGGGGCTGGGGGCCCCCTGGAAGCACAAGTCATGGGCTGACTCAACTGAAGGCCAGGCTCAGGCACAGCCCAGCAGCGGGTCAACTAGCTGAAGGGC
Source organism: Antilocapra americana (assembly GCA_007570785.1). Classification (NCBI taxonomy): domain Eukaryota; kingdom Metazoa; phylum Chordata; class Mammalia; order Artiodactyla; family Antilocapridae; genus Antilocapra; species Antilocapra americana. Next base: position 16,356,753 of record ML660216.1, on the reverse strand, counting down.
AAGGAGCCCTCGGGCAAGCGGATGGCAACTGATGTGGAGGGGCTGGTGCTGAGCCAAGAGCCAAGGGAGGCAAAGGTCAGCCACTTCTAATACATCATAATCCGCACCTAGTTTCAGAAGATGAGTCTGGGGGCCTGACCTCCAGTATTTCACTGCTGCATGGTCAGGACCCACAGCTTTTCATTGGCAGCAGGTTTAACATCCTTGCCAACCCATCTGAATGAACAGTACCTCTTGCTTGGGATCCTAAGACAAGAAGGGATGACGGACTTCCTATAATTAAGTCTCCATCCCATTAATATTGTTCCAGTAATGGCCCTTCTCTTTGATTCCCTCCATGGACATTTGCCCGAAGAAAGTGTGCCGCTCAGAACCATCAACATCCAGTAATTACAGGATGAAGAACATGGACAACAGAATGAGTTGAGTAAGTAGGAAATGGAAGTTATCCTCTTCTTTGTCTTGATAAATCATTGACTATATTTAGCATTTTTCGAGATAAGGAGAAACAGTCCATACGACCAGAATGTCCTTGATCATACCAGGAATAACCATAAGCATGGACGTCCAGATGAATGGCACAGCCTTGACAAAAGGGGCCAAAGAATTGACCCACTGGCCTTAGAATAATTCTGAACAGAGTCGAGGTTTTTCAAACAAGGTGATACATTTGAGAAAGGCAACTGCCCAGTGTCCCACATCCCGGTTCACTCACGAAAGGCACGCACATAGGAGGGCAGAACAAATGCTACCTGCCCACAGGCTGCAGCCACTTCAAAACCTCTTTGATGGTCTTCCCTCAATTTCCTTAGGAAACTTGACCACACTAAGTTGATTAAGTGAACACATAAAAATGATGGTATTTCTTTTCCTAAGTACCAGGACCTGGAGGCTGTAGAATATTGCCTCAAAAGGCAAAAACTGATGGGATGCCAACACTGTTATTTTTTTTTTTTACTAGAAGTGCAATACGGAAAAGCTCCTTTTCAGCAGTTTTCCCCACAGCAGATCAATTTAAGAAGCAATTACCATCAAAGCAATTAGGTACCCTGTGCTCCCAACAGTCCCCGAATGTGTGTCACTGAGATAAGACGAGGCCCTTTTCAGAGTGAGGACAAGTCAGTGAGGGAAAGCGTGTGGACACTGTGTTCTCAACATTGCATTTCAGGGTTCTGAGCAGCTGAGCCAGATTCGAAACACCAAAAAAAAAAAAAAAAAAAAGTTATATAACCAAAAGTGTGATATGGGCCTGCTCCAACCAGTTGAGGCATAAAATTCAAATATAACATGCTGACCACATGGCCTTCCTTCTCTAGAAGAGAATGCTTCTCTAACAATGAAAGCCAACACATTTTTTTTTCACTAGTTAACTACACACCAGAGATAATTTTTGAAAAGTTTTGTACTCACCAAGAGAAAATGAGGGCTATAGTCTGAAAAAGAAAGAGAAAAAAAGAGAGGGTCAGTTTTCAGTTTTCTGGTTTAAAAAAAGTGCTCTTTTTTGCCACTGCTTTCTCTACTGCACTAGCTGAATATGCCCATTTTCCCCTCATAATTTGGGACCTTCAGGAGACCCGGCTTTAATTCCTAGGTCAGAAAGAGCCCCTGGAGAAGGGGATGGCTACCCACTCCAGTATTCTGGCCTGGAGCACCCCATGGCGGGCTACAGTGCACTGGGTCGCGAAGAGTCGGACGTGACTAATGAACTAACACACACACGCTGCCACCTTTTAATCCCAATAACGATAACACCTTTCCCCCACAAATATCAGCTTTCAAAAGCACCCTGCCTTGGGTGCTCCTGTGGCCTCCGGTTGTCCAGACGGTTGACCATGGAGTGGGGGGCACTGGATCTGAAGTGTCAGCCTCTGGTCCCTGAGGGCTCCATCTGTCAGGGGCTCCTTCTGTGACCAAAAGTGTTCCCTCCCCCCGAGCTACCCCATCAGCCCATCTCTCCACAGACAGCCTCTTCAAACCCGCAGGGGATACCTCCCTTCACCCCAGTGTTCCAGCTCAGTCAGTAACCAGCTAACTCACCATTCACCTAGCTCTCATGCTCTTTTGGTATTCAACAACTCTACTGAGCTATCATTTATATCCCATAAAGTCCACCCAATTAAAATAGACAATTCAGCAGCATTTAGCATAATCACAGGCTTCCCAGGTGGCCCAGTGGTGAAGAATCCACCTGCCAATACAAGAGACGCAGAAGCCCAGGGTTTGATCCCTGGATTGGGAAGATTCCCCAGGAGGAGAAAATGGCAACCCATTCCAGTATTCTTGCCTAGAGAATCCCATAGACAGAGGAGCCTGGCGAACTACCGTCCACAGGGCTGCAAAGAGTTGGATACGACTGAGCAGCTGAGCATGCACACAGCACCTGAAAAGTCCCAGTAAATCCCCGCGTGCACCCACGCAGCACGGTCATAGTTTCACCAGCATCCTCCCCAGCTACTTGGAGCACACTTCATCATCTCAAAGGAATTAGCTCCTAATTCCCCCAGCCCACCCTCTCCCCACCTATTGGCCCCAGGCAACCACTAATCTATTTTCCAATATGGACTTGCTGATTCTGGAAAATTCATATAAACGGGGTCCAACAGCGACTGGCTGCTTTCACTGAGTACGCTTTTGAGGTTCATCCATGCCATGGCCTGTACTAGTTCTGACTCCTTTCTGTGGAAGAATACTGTTCCATTATGTGGATGGACCACTTTCCGTTTATCCCTTCTGCTCAGCCAAACAACATGACCCTGTTCTAGGGTCTTGGTGAGTGGCCAGTAAGGCAGCCTCAAGCCAAGGCTGGGAGCCTGAGTCTCCCAATGGCTGGAGACCTCACCCTGTTGTCGTCACCTTTCTGCCCTGATGGATGGTGGAATCATGCTTTGGTGTCACTATTTTTTGACAGCAAATGCAGTACGTGGCGTTTTCCACAAAAATAGAGTACTTCTCTTAGTCATGGCCAGGCTAGATATGTTAAACCGATTACACTGATAACAAGTTGTTGCACTCATTGAAAAGTTGACCTGGAATGTAGGTTTGAAGCCAAAGCAGCAGAAGAAATAATTCTGATATTGAGGAATCTTGCATCTGTGTGTGCGTGTGTGTGTGTGTGCTTAGCTGCTCAGTTGAGTCCGACTCTGCTGCAACCCCTGGGACTGTAGTCCATCAGGCTCCTCTGTTCATGGAATTTTCCTGGCAAGAATAGTAGAACGGACTGGGATTGCCATTTCCTATTCCAGGGGATCTCTGATCCAAGGATCAAACCTGCGTCTCTTGCATCTTCTGCATTGGCAGGCAGATTCTTTACCACTGTGCCACCTGGGTAGCCAGATCTTGCATCTACTTCTCTGTAATGATGGAAGACTGACTATTCCCCCTAGAACTGAGACAAAGGCAAGGGTCCTCACTCTCTCACTCACATTTAATATTATCTCAGAAGTCCCAATCAGTGTGATAAGGCAAGAAAAAAATACATAGAAATTGGAAAGGAAAAATAAGACTTTATGCTCAGATGAGAAGGTCATGTACATAGAAAATTCTACAAATCTACAAAGAATCTGTTGTGTAGCCAACAGATTGTGAACCCAATCTGTGTAAAGTCACAGAGTTCCCAGAGTGCAAAAGAGCCCAGAATCACACAAAGTACACCGGGGGGGGGGGGGGGGGGGCGGGAAGACAAGTGGGTACTGAGTGTTGGGTGACAGGGAATCACTCGGGGTGCAGAAACCACTTTTTTATAGAAATAGCTTATTAGAAGAGTCCACTTCTTCCAATCCTACAAAAGAGCTTGGGAAGATGCTAGAAAGAGTGACTTCTGGTCTTTGTCTGGGGCCAAGTATGGGGAGAGGCCAGGGGTCCCAGGTATATCAGGAGGGTCTGTAGAAATACTCAAAACCCTCTTCCAATATAATGCTGAATCATCTTAACGTAAAACAAAACCCTAAGATGTGCAGAAGCAGGGCTGCAGCCTTGAATCAAACCAACTAACAACCACAAGACCAAAGGACCAGTTGGGCATAGAACCAGATGGGCACAGTGTCAATGGATGGCTAAGTAAATGAAAGTACAATGGACTACATCCTAAATGAGCATGATTACTAATCATTTTGAATTAAACTTTGAAGTGATTTTTTTTTTTAAACAAAGCAAAAATACATGAAACAGTGAGCTCTACAGAGAGATCACACATTACTTTGGCTTGGGGCTCACACATGCTCGCTTGAAACCACAACTACCAGCTTCTCTGAAGGACAGAATTAGAGCAACCCCCCAGCAACCAGAATATCCTCTGAAGTCAGCTTTCATCACACAAACACTTCCTTTAGCCCAAGACCCTTATGCAGATGGCTACCGGAACAGTGAGCCAAGATCTGAAAAGGTGAGATAAGCACATTCTAAAGTGAGGGTAGGGGAAGCTGGCCCCATGGACAAATCTGCTCTTCTAGGAAGGGGGTTGTCCCTGGGGAACTTAGAGGGCACTGTGCCATGGCTGGATGGGCTCCTGGTCCTCCCGGAACAGCACTGTCCTCCACAACAGGAAAGGAAAGAAGCTGCCGATTCACTGGGTCCATCGAGTGCCTTGGTGCCTGTTTGTGGGGTTTCACCCAGAGCCAACAGCCGATCGCAAGAGGCAAGAGTAGTCCCATTTTAAGGATGAGAAGACTGAGGCTCCGTGAGCTCTCTGACCTGTGTCATCCAGAACAGGGACGCAGGGATGCTAATCCAGATATGCTGGGACCACTCTTGGCTGGTCACCCAGGGGAAGGCAGCCTACACGGTGGCTTCCCCTGGTTTGTTTATGCTTTCCTTTCTCATCTCCATTGCCCTCCCCCCCCCACCCCCACAGGGAAGTTGTCACTTCTCCAGGGACCACCTTTCTTTTCTTTACATTCCTAGTGTCTGGGGTGCGGCCTGCCAGGAGGAGGACCCACAGAAGACTTTTTGTCCAGGGTGACATGGATACTTGGAGAATTCCTTAAAGCCTCTTCTAACTCTAGAAGGAGATCCACTGCGGTCTAAGGGCCGGAAAGATCTAGAAACGCCCAGGCTGGCCACACATTTCCTGTGGTGGAAAACAGTTCTGTGGGAGAGGCTGGGCTCACAGAAGCCTGGGCTTCTGACCACAGAGGTGTGGGAGACTGTGCCAGGACGGACAGGGCCAGCCGCTCAGTTTCAGAGAGCAGAGGCTGGGGGATGTGGCCAGCTAGAAGCCTGGGAAAGAGGCTGCGCCGAGCGAGGCTGTGGAACAGGGGAAGTCCACCAAGGCGGGCGGGGAGGGCAGCCAAGGTCAGGCGGGCAGGCACTCCTCCGGGAAATGACCCGGCCACAGGGCTGGTCCTGATCGCTCACAAGATATGGAAAGACCCAGTGATGTCACTGTGCATCCAGACCTCGCTCAGAAGCGAGGCAAACTGCACCATGCAGAATCAATCCATCGGGACTGCTCTATTTAAGGCAAACATTAAGATTATTCTGACTTGTCCAGCTCTGAGCTGGGCAGCCTTTCCAAGCTCAGACAGAAGTGAAAGGTCCTTTCCCTGGGCCTGAAGCATCATAAACTGTCCACTGGTTAGACTGTATGTTGCCGAGGGTGTATCAAAAAAATTTTCTTTTAAATCAGTGGTATTGACAAGTTTTTCTTTTAAATCGGCGGTGGCATTTTTAAAAATTTTGGATGCACATTCGTATTTCATTTTTAAATATGTATATATGTATTTCTATATGTACAGGGTATCTAAAATGTGAACTTTTAGCAATGGGTTAAAATTTTATGAAACAAGGGCACACAAATAAAAATCTAACACATGCGACTACATACTGTAAACTCTGGCCTCGAAGTCACCTTCCAGGAATGACCAGACCCTGGAGTGAAGTGCCTCCACCCTGGTGGCATTCTCTTGGGCTCTGTGTCCCCCAGAACATCACCTTGTCCTAAAGTGTTGCTCACAGCCCTTGGAAGAGCACCGAGTGCCATTCACTCTCGGTCACGGTGACACGAAGGCATCATGACCAGGACTGTTAACATGGATGGGGTCCCCCAGGAAGATCCCTACACCTGGGAAAACAACTGAGACCCCATCGCATGCACCAAAGGCAGTGAAAATGGAGGAAACCTCCCCCAAATGACCCATCGCTGCTTCAGCATTGGGTCCAGGACAGAGTTCACCCTGCTTCCTGGTGCTGATTCAGAGGATGGGAGAGTACAGAGAAGCCTCTGAATCATCCACCCCAGATTCTTGCTGGTCCCATAACTCTGCCGTCTCGCAGTTTCCCTGTTTACCTTCCCGGCATCAGAAAAGCTGTGAGTTTCTGTATTTTCTAATGCACGAAAGGAAGGCTGGAAGTTGCTGCTGAACAAGGGAGGTAACCTCCCTGAACGATGAGCAGTTTGGTGGAATCTTCTGCCCACCCTGCAAAAGGGGGAGGAGGGTCCCTAAACCGAGGTTGCCAAGGCTGAAAAAATTCCATTTTATCAAGCACCCATTCCATCAGCCTATGACGGACAAGCTGGCCTTCTAAATATATGGCAGCTTTTAACAATTATCCACGGGCAGCTGCTCAGAAGATCCATGCCTGCTTTCCAAGAGTGTTTCCTCAGGCACAATCCCCGGCCCCCCAAACGCATATATCTCTAATTACCCCGCAGTTGGGGGTCCCCACTTTGGATGAGGAAGCTATGCAAATTAGTAAGCCCAAGGCTCCACTTTCAGAAGTACAAACAGCTTCCGGTTTCCATTCTTCCACGTCTGTCTAGGCCATGATCAAAGAGATGTTTTTCTTGGTCTATTGAATGTTCAGCGAAGCTCAGAGAAAATGATTTCTCTCTAATATTTAAATAGTGAATCAGTATTTGTAGGTGTTATTTCTTGGAGAGACAGTTTGAAACGCCCTCACTTCTCACCAGGAGGCCCGAGGCCTGTGAGCAGGCCGCTGTGTGTGACTGCCCCAGCCTCCACCGTAAACAGGGGCAAGGTGCAGACGCCCGGGACAGAGGTGTGTTCTCCAGGGGGTGGGCGGCCGCATTGGGTCACTGTTCAGGAGGACCGCTATTCCTGTGGACCCAGGATGAAAGGAAACTTACCATGTGCTTCTCTAAAAATATCAATTGTTGCTGTTATTTAAAATGTCAGTTACTGGCAATCATATACAAATGGCAAAGGGACAAGGAAAATGTGCCACCTGGTTCGTATTAAGAGATGTGTTTGGGGGAGAATGGATACAGGTATATGTATGGCTGAGTCCCTTCATTGTTCACCTGAAACTATCACATCATTGTTAATTGGCTATATCCAATACAAAAGAGAAAGGTGGGGTTTTTTTTTGTTGTTTTTTTTTTAGAAAAAGAAAGAAATACATCAACGGAACATAATGGACTCCAATAATAGATCCCAATAAATATAGTGGTTTACAACAAAAAAAGAGATGCAATTTTATTATTACATAGTAATAAGTATTGCTAATGATAAAGGCAACAGCGCTTCAGCTCATCAGATTGGCATCAGTAAGAAGAGCCAAATGTGTTGGTAAACACCCGCCCTCGATTGCTTCATAGAGCCTAAAGTTCCCAGGGAAGAATCTCAGGACGTGAGGAGGCCACAAAAGTGGTACCCGGACACTCTACAACTTGGGGGTCTACGCCCTACTTCTAAGGCCTCCTACTTCTAATGCCAAGCTCCCCTTTTAGTATCCCCCTCCAAAAGCCACAACATGCTTCTCTCAACATTGTCCAGGGTGGAAATTTCTATAGATCTCTTCCCCAGAGAAATAATGTTTTACTGTGCCCTCCAGACACACCAAGGCCTCCCCACACCATCCCTTTCCTCACGCTGCTCCCCGACCCAGAAAGTTCCCATCTCCCCCACACTTGCTAGGGGTGCTCAAGTCCTGGCCCCTCATCCAAGCCATCAGGCTCCTTGGTCTTCTTCCTGCTGCCCCAGGGACACAAAGCTGTTCTCTGCTTCTCCCTCGGTCTGCATCTTCTTTCTCCAGCCCCACCTTCACAGCAGTGTGACGTCCGAGACAGTGGATGGAGATAACGGCCACCCTGGCTGCCGTCTCGGCTACCCTGTGACGTGGACGGGCACAGCCTACAGTTCACAGGTGACAAAGGCAGCATGCAGACACCAATCCACAGTCTGTGGCGAGTCCTCTGCTTTCTGAACAGAAAACCTTTAACTTGAAATTCTTTGTTACATACACAGTTCTGTGCACACACAAGAAACTCAGAAAGTGCTGGTTGGAAGAATGAGTATGTGCTTTAAACCAGACGTCACTGTTCATTAAGCGTTTACTTATATGCTAGGGTCATGGCCAGCACAGAGGATTTAGAGATTTTAAAAAGTACGTGGATGGAAGCTCCCGGTGTTTACTCTAAAGGAGTCCAGAGACAGGCTGATCAACAGATCACTGAAACACTAGGGCGAGCAGTGTCTGATCTGGGTGGGTCCAGGGGCTTTGAGAGCTGGCAGCGGCAGCTCTGAGCAATGTGGGCTGAAGTCAGGCATCTTTCTCGAAGATGAGAGTCCCAGGCAGAGGACACAAACAGAGGCTAGGAAGCTGGGCAGCTCGAGGAGCATTCTAAAAGTAGCAAATAATTTGACTCCTGGCTTTGCCCTTTTTGAGCCTTAGTTTCCTCCCCTGCAAAATAAGGATACAAATCGTACAGCGCTGGGCTGACGACTGAGAGACGAACCCCCATACAGGAGCCAGCACTGACCTCCACAGGTAGCCGAGTCACTGAGGATCTGGAATGCGAGGCAGACAGGGCCTGGGAAGCCACGGAGGCACTGGTTTGGATTTGGGCTGAAGCCCCGGGTTGACTGCCGATGTCTGCAGCCTGGAGTCCCTTTCTGCTCTCCTCAAAGGTCCCTGTGGTGGTTGCAGGGATGACAAAGGCAGGGGTAAGCTGAGCGTGGATGGCGGGTCCCTGGTGGTCCAGGTGAGGTAAGGAGAGGTACTCCTGAGGTCAGTGGCAGTGGGGATGGAGCTGGGGCAGGTGACTAGTTAAAGATCCAGGGAGCAGAGCCCACCAGTCTTGGGGAATATATGTGAAGAAGAAAGCAAGGGAGGAAGAAATCAAGGTGACCTGGACTTGGGCACCCGTGTAGATGGTTCGCCACTCCTGGAGGTGAGGTGCTAGTCTCAGAGTCTCCAGGGAGTGATGTGTGTGCACATCCTGCAGACACACAATGTCCCTGAGAGACTGAAAACAGACATCCACATCAAAAGAGAGAACACCTTTTTGGAAATGGCACGATCCTCTTTCAGGAGCATGGTACCCAGAGCAGAGAGGTTTGTTAGGTATTTCCAAGAAACACTTTGAAAATCTGTAAACCAGACAACTGAAAGGTCTACAAATCAACCAGTTATTTTGCCCCAGACCTCTCAAACACTTCATGATTTCCCCTCTCTTTAACTGGCTGATCCAAACCATCTAAACTAGCTCTACTATGAAGAAATTGTGGACAACGCACAGAGAAGAGGCTGGCTTTAAAACAACATGGGGAAAGGGAAGATCTCCCATATTCACTGTGCTGTCTTAAAGAGGAAAAGCTCAATGTCTTCATCTGACAGCGCGCTCATGATGAAAGGTGAGCTTTGGGGGAATTCATCCATCGCTGAGCTTCTAACAAAAATGTCTCCAGGCTCGATGTGCGTTGTCGCTGAGGACAAGCCCCGACTTTCCCCCCGGCCCTCCACAGAAGAAGTCCTGTGAACTTGCGATGAATCCCTCCTCCACACGTTAAGGACACTGCAGCATTCATCTGCAAACAAAAACGGCATTATGACACGAATGTGCAGCCTCGCATCCGGCAACAGTATACCGCCACAGACGTGTCATGTTTGACCAGCCTTCTATTTGGTCTGCCTAGAAAGGTCAGCCCTCCTCTTCCTTGGGGAGGCAGTGCACCCACCATCCTCAAGGAAAATGGTTTTCTCTCTTTATGGCTCAGGGAATCATCTTCCAATGAATGGATCCGAGTTGCTTCTACAGGCAATCTGTATCGCCCTGGGAACCGGGGTAAACAACGTGATGTCAGAAGCAGGAAGTGGAATGTGGACCTCGAGGCCCTCCCTGTCTCCCACCTGGCCGGTGGTCTGCCCTGTGGTCCAAGTCTCGGGGAGGGAGGGAGAAGCAGCGCCTTTGTGCCCAAGCCAGGCCCTGTCCCCTGCCAACACGGGAGGCGGGGTGACCTTCCCAGCTAGGTGACCTCAGGCAGGCCTCTCATCCTCCCTGTCCTTCCACGGTCTCCGGGCAGGAGGTCACGGACGGCCTCAGAGGAAGATCGGAGGTCTACAGTGTTGTGAGAAGGAGCTTGTAAACTGTGCAAGTGAGGTGGAGGGTCCAGGTGAGGGACAGCACAGGACAGGGGGTGTCCCTGCTGGCCCCCTGGGGGTGGCAGTGGGCTGGGGCCATGTGCACAGGGGTCAGAGGGGCACTGATGCCCCATCAGCCTCAAGGCTGGGCACGCTCACCGCAGGTGCCCCTCTAATCCGCACAATGACCCGGAAGCCAGCTATGCGAGGTTACGAGGTCAGAAAGAAGTCAAGCCTGAGACCAACCCAGCTGGATTCGTGCTCCCCAGCCCGGGGCAGTAAGACCCCCCTGAACATTCAGGAATCCTGGTGCTTTGATTCCTCAGGGCCAGGAATCACTTCCTGGGAGATGGGCCGCGTGCAAGGAGTGGCCCCCAGGGCCACGGCTAAGGGAAGGGTCCTGGCCCAGCTGCCCAGAGACGCCTCCTCAGCCACAGCCCCCTCGCTTCCTTAAAAACCACCGCTAGCCTGATGTGTTGCAGCCAAGGATGCTTAAGAGCCCTCTGCCCACCTAACCTCGGGTTAGGAACTCAGGTCAGCAATTTGGGAGCAAATTCAGCTCTGCTTGATCCACACAGAGCTGGGCTCTGAAAAGGTAAAAGCTCTGGGAGTTGGATTTGCAGAAGCTATGTAGAGTTCAAGGCCAGGCTTGAGTTTGGCAGGACCTAAGGGAGTCTAGCAGGCCCTCTCTCTGTCCCCTGGCCACCCCAGGAGGTGTTCCTGACTGGCCTCAGCAAGTGCCCACCCTCCTGCCCACATCTTTGGCCAACAGAGAGCTGGGAGTCTCACTCCAGGGCTGCCAAGTTGCTCACAAACCTCCTTCCATTTTTAAATGGGAAACCACAGGCTCCCGGGAGCCTCTGAGAACCACCTCATGAGACAGACACACTCAGAGCAGGACTGGACAGGACCCGCTTTCCCAGGTGGTCTTTTCTGTATGAGAACTGAAATCGCCGTGACCGTGAGCACAGCAAGGCTGGGGCCGCCACGCGTGGGCTGGTCTACACACGGCTCCGCTGTGTGTCCAGCCCCAGGCAGGCAGCTGCTCCCTCAAGCCGCCCCTTAGACCGAAGGCCGAGCCGTGTTCCCGACAGTTGCCTCATCCCGCGCCTGGGGCCGGATCCCACCTGGGCAGTGGACACAGCGGGCTGTGCACATGTGGGTGTGGCTCTGAGCAAACGTGCCAGCCTCTGCGACAGCCAAGCGCATCGGGGTGTGGTGCTCACGAGGGACGAAGCTCACATCACAGGTCACGCTAAGACCCTCCCTAATACTTCAGTTCTGTGTGGAGTTCTGTAGAGGCAGGGTCTCTGCGTGGGACAAAGGACGAGAGGGCCGTCCAGCCGTGTGTTAGGCAGGCAGCTCTCCAGTTCCATAACACATACGATTCAGGATAATGACCTCAGGTGACTTTGCTGTGTCACCTACTTTTATTTTACTTACATTAAAAAATTATTTATTTGGTGGCTCTGGGTCTTAGTTGCAGCATGTGGGATTTAGTTCCATGACCAGGGATTGAACCCAGTGCCCCCTGCATTGGAAGCATGGAATCTTAGCCACTGGACCACCAGGGAAGTCCCCATATCAACTAACTTTAATGGCATAGAAGCCAATCTAACCAACTACTGGCCCTAGGTAAATTTCACCTGGGGAATGGGTTATTTTTAAAATGACTAACCATTCATAACTAAAATGATCTTTTTCCCACGGGGCTTCCCAGGTAGCTCAAATGGTAAAGAATCTGCCTGCAATGCCAGAGACATGGGTTTGATCACTGGGCCAGGGAAATCCCCTGGAGGAGGGCATGGCAATCCACTCCAGTATTCCTGGCTGGAGAATCCCATGGACAGAGGAGCTGGGCAGGCTATAGTCCATGGAGTCTCAAAGAGTCGGACACGACTGGCAAATGACTTGAGTTGGAATACTATCCACCTAAAATCTCCAATAAGGAGGGAAACATCAAGTTATTTCATTTGTGAATGCAGTTAATGGAAAATTTACAATCCGTTAGTGAACTTCATATGCTGTTGGATTACTGGAAAATTTGTCAACATTTTCAAGCTTCAGAGTTTAGACTAACAATTTTTTTTTGTTTTTTTTTTTTTTAAATAGGAGACTATAGGATCTTTCCATCTGTGGTTACAACATGTAATCAGTTGACCAGCAGATTATTTCTTGAACACCTACTATATTGTCCTGGAGCAAGAAATGGCAACCCACCCCAGTGTTCTTCCCTGGAAAATCCCATGGATGGAGGAGCCTGGTGGGCTATAGTCCATGGGGTCCCAAAGAGTCAGACATGACTGGGCACACATGCCCACAAGTGCTCTACTACGCCAAAGCGTTTGATGAGGTACCTTGGGCTACACACAAAAGTGCCACAGATGAGCCATCAACAGTGGTGAGGGAAGGTCCTCCCATCCTTCCCTCCACCCCGACTCCAGGCAGCAACCAGGGAGGACCGGTCAGCTGCCTCTCAGAACAGGAATCTGAACGCTGGTCCTGGGCGGGTGGAGGACAGGAGGAGGGTGATCCAGTCCCATAGCTCTGATTCCAGCCAATTCTGTGAATGCAGACCTTTCACCTGCAAAGCTGCGGTTACAGTGATAGGATCCACCCCGCCCCCTCCCGCCACTGCCCTTCCCTGGCTTGGCCGGCTTTGGGAGCTACGGTGCTCTCTGTGCCAGGCAGCAGCTTGGCTCCTGAAGGCCCTGGGAGGACAGAGTCCCCAGGATCCTCACAGTGCAGTGGCCTCTACCTTTCCCAGCCCCTCACCTCTGATCCTCCAGGTCCAGAGTCTCCATGTGTGTATGGCGTGCGCCCAGGCCACTGTGGGCCAGGGAAACCCCGTGGTTACCCACCATTCTGTGTGTACCTAAGTTCCTCTAGAGGGAGAAAAATAAAACAAAGAACTCAACTGCAATTATGTGGGCAAATGGATTCTCCTGTTTCCAGGCAGGGGAGGGGAGACACCCATGCTTCCTTCTGCAAGGCTCCTGACCCTGGATCTGATGCCCTTGAGCCTGGGCAGCGGAGCCCACTGTAGCCACCAGGATGTCCATGACACTGAGGATCGTGGCAGCCGCTCACTCTGGTCCTGACCAACCAGATTCTACAGACCCCTGCACAATCGACTTCTCTACAGATGCCAAAGCCAAGAGACCGCCAGGCGTGGGTATGCATGTCACCTCCTTCACCCGCACAGCGCTGCTGGCAGGCTCGAGAGCACTGGGTGAATCCAGGGCCCCTCATGTTCCTCCAGACTATGTAACTTTTCACTGATGCTATCTTTATAAGATTCCACTAAAAAGAGAAGGTGAAAGAAATGAAAAAAACAGAATTTACTGAATCCTATGCCAAGGTATTAGCTTTCCATCCTTAATTCAGTATGATATCCTCAGGTCAGTATTTTTCAAATTAAGGGATTAATCCATGCTGTGGAGATAGAAAAGGTATTTCTCAACCTTCTGGGAGCGGGAGGGGCGGGCAGGAGGAATCATTGTCGCAAACGCCAGCCATCGACTGAGTGACTCAGGCTTTCAAAATAAAGTCCTCATAGAATCCAGCACCAGGAAAGTGTTGATGTTTCCTGAAAAACTAGGACGTTCTTTTAATCGTACTGGAACAATACCAGCCATTGTGTTTTCTTTTTTTGCCATGTCAGCCAGGAAGCTTAGGACTGAATTTAAGGCACAATTACAATCATGTCTTATCTCCAGGGAAAGGGAGCTGGCATTTGTGGAATGCCTACTTGTACAGGGCGCTTCCAACCCAATATTTTTAATTGAATGCTCGCAATTGCCCGGTTATTATTCCAGCTCACGGAGTAGAACAGCAGAGTTAAAGAGGCCGACTCACCAGACCCAAACCCACCCAAATCATGAACCAACCTGACACTGTGCAGCCTCTTGTCCCTCTGGCACCCCAGAAACTTCTCGGTGGTAAAGAGCGCAGGTTATCAAGACGTCACTATGGCGACTCCGTCCCCAGGATGGGAATGACGGGTGCTTCCGGCACCGGGCTCTGACTCACAGCTCCCTGGTCCTCAGAGGGGCCTCAGGGGTGGCCAGGATGAGTGAGCACTTTATTGGGTAGACCCAGGGCTAGGCAGGGTCCGTCCAGATGGCCCTGCCTTTGCTGGACGTCAGGCCCTGGGTGGCAGCCACATAAGACGACGCCCCTCCGCTTCCCCCTCCATCTCTCACTAGCGGCTGCCACTCTCCATCATCCCCACTGGCCTTCTCCAGCCCAGAGCACAGATGGCTTTGGCGTCCTGGAGATTTCCCAGCAACACAGAGCCCAAAGCACTCTGCTGGGTTCGTATTTATGCTGAACCGTAAGGGGTCGTTTCCCATAGCGGTGACACCTTCCCTGAACACACACAGCGTGTCAGCTGGTCATCCGGAGAGAACTGGCCGCTAAGATGACGACTCCATGAGCTACGCAGGGACGCCAGCACCCGTAAGGTCCAACTGGGATGCAGTCGAAGCCAAGCCGCAGAGACTCACTGAAAATTTGCACAACGCCTTGCGCATCGTGGGTGCTCACAAAACACAGGGGAAAAGTCGGTACACGCTCTCTGATTCCATTTATATAAAGTTCAAAAGCAGATTGAACGAAGGTGAGGAGCAGAAGTGGGGAGAGTGGTTGCCCTGGAAGGTGAGGTGGGGAGGAAGTGGGAAAAAGCAGCAGGAGGCGTGCATGGGGCAGGGCCTGTCCTGTCCCCTGGCCAGGCTGGTTACCCAGGGGCTCACTCTGTGAAATCTAAGCTTCCGTGCGTTCCTCCCGGCTTGTCCGTTCAGGTCTGTAGGTATGATTTAATTTGATCTGCTACTTCAGATCACTGCTAGTGTTGCTTTTAGCCTTGTATAAACAAACAAACGAATTAACCAGTGTGGCTCAAAACGCCAATTTGCAAATATGGTCAACTGAAAAAGGTTTTCACTCTCTCTGCTCCTCACTCAACAGGGGGACAGATGGCCCTCAGAACTGAGAGATTTAAAGCGTCGAAGGGCATAGGACCCCTGGGCTGACTGTGCTCTGGGCATTTGCTTGTTTGTCATCAGAAGCCTGATTTCTTAGAGAATAAGCTTGTTTATCTCTAGTCAGGAACTTTATTTGAAATGACTTTTGAGTCGTATTGTATTTGTTTTCACCTTGTTTTTATTTTTATTTCTAACTTTAACCTTTTTATTTTGCATTGGGGTTGCTATTCAGCCTCCCAGTCGTGTCTGACCCTCTGTGACCCCATGGGCTGCAGCACACCAGGCCTCTCTGTCCCTCACCATCTCCCAGAATTTGCCCAAGCTCATGTCCATCGCATCAGTGATGCCATCCGGCCATTTCATCCTCCGATGCCCTCTTCTCCTTCTGACCTTAATCTTTCCCAGCATCAGGGGCTTCTCTAGTGAGTCGCTCTTTGCATCAGATGGCCAAAATACTGGAGTTTCAGCTTCAGCATCAGTCCCTCCAACAAATATTCAGAGTTGATGACCCTCAAGATTGACTGGTTTGATCTCCTTGCTGTCCAAGGGACTCTCAAGAGTCTTCTCCAGCACCACAGTTTTCAGGCATCAGTTCTTTGGCTTTCTGCCTTCTTTATGCTCCAAGACCACTGGCAAGACCATAGTCTTGACTGTATGGACCTTTGTCAGCAGAGTAATGTTTCTGCTTTTCAACACACTGTCTAGGTTTGTCACAGCTTTCTTGCCAAGAAGCAATCGTCTTCCGATTTCATGGCTGCAGTCACCATCTGCAGTGATTTTAGAGCCCAAGGAGAGGAAATCTGTCACTGCTTCCACCTTTTCCCCCTCTGTTTGCCATGAAGTGATGGGGCTGGATGCCATGATCTTAGATTTTTTTTAATATTTAGTTTTAAGCAGGCTCTTTATTTGAAATGATTTTTTATTTTTATTGCATTTGTGTTTACCTTGCTTTACTTTTTCTTCTGACTTTAAACTTTATTTTACATTGGGATACAGCCCATTAACAATGTTGTGATAGTTTCAGGTGAACAGTGAAGGGACTCAGCCATACATATACATGTATCTGTCCTCCCCCAAACTTCCCTTCCATCCAGGCTGCCACATACGATTGAGCAGAATTCCACATGTGCTACAGTAATTCCTTGTTGGTGATCCATTTGGAATATAGCGACTAAGTGTGCACATGACCTTCCCAAACTCCCTGACTATGCCTTCTCCCCAGCAACCATAGGTTTGCTTTCTTAGTCTGTGAGTCTCTTTCTGTTTGGTAAGTTCACTGTAGGAATAGGAATCTCCAACTTGCATGCAAATCTTTATGATGTTGATCTTGGCCTTGACCTTGAAGCTCCAGTGGTGAAAGAGATTGCCTCTTAGGGGCTGATTGGGTGCTCTGGTCAAAGCACCTGGATTCAGATCCCTCCTCCTGCCAGGAGAGGAGCCTGCACAGCTAACCTCCCTTTTCTGAGTTGTGGGGTTTCCATTTACAAAATGAGGGGAGTCCCCTTTGCCCTGGGAGGTGGGCAGGGGCATCGACTAGCCCAGCTTTGCCTGGCACTTCCTGTTTTTACACCGAAAATCCCGCGTGCTTAGTTGCTCAGTCATGTCCGACTTTTTATGACCCCCAGGACTGTAGCCCACCAGGCTCTAATGTCCATGGGATTTCCCAGATGAGACTGCTGGAGTGGGTTGCCATTTCCTCCTCTAGGGGATCTTCCTGCCTGGGGATTGAACTCACGTCTCTTATGTCTCCTGCATCACAGGCAGATTCTCTACTACTAGAGCCACCTGGGAAACCCACACTGAAAATCCTAGGGGCCTGTAAACCCCTCAGTTCAGTTCAGTCGCTCAGTCGTGTCTCTCTCTTTGCGACCCCATGGACTGCAGCACACCAGGCCTCCCTGTCCATCACCAACTCCCAGAGCTTATTCAAACTCATGTCCATTGAGTCGGTGATGCCATCCAACCATCTCATCCTCTGCCGTCCCCTTCTCCTCCTGCCCCCAATCCTTCCTGGCATCAGGGTCTTTTGCAATGAGTCAGCTCTTCGCATCAGGTGGCCAAAGTATTGGAGTTTCAGCTTCAACATCAGTCCTTCCAATGAACACCAGGTACTGATTTCCTTTAGGATGGATAGGTTAGATCTCCTTGCAGTCCAAGGGACTCTCAAGAGTCTTCTCCAACACCACAGTTTAAAAGCATCAATTTTTTGGTGCTCAGCTTTCTTTATAGTCCAATTCTCACATCCGTACATGACTACTAGAAAACCTCTCACTCCCTGGCAAACTGAGTGGCTGGTCACCGGGTGGGAACGTGGGATGTGCCAGGGAACATTTGTATTAGACCTTCTGTGTGTGGGGTCTGGCATAGGCCATGAGGTCAATAAATACAGACTCTTTATCATTACCAGGACCACAACCTTCTCCCAAAAGTCTCCCTCTGTATGTGCTTCGACTGTCATGTCTGTTGATGCATTATACCCAAGACATCTCCCCTAGACCTCCCTCCCCTTCAGTTTCCTGACCCACTTTAAAACAGAAACACACACCCTCCTTTGAGTGAACTAGAAGGTTCATTATAGTGTGTTCACTCAGAACGTGAGTGTCCAGAGGGGAGCAGACGCTGGCCAGAGACAGGGAATCCCGTTGACCAGGACACAGCATCTGGCCTGCTGAGCTCCACTCGTGTTAAAATGAGGATGAAAGTTCATGCACCTCTCGGGTGGCTGGATGCCATGTGAAGATCTGGTGCGCCTGCTCGTTGCCCTGCTCAGTGAGTGTGGGAGCTGGTACTGCATGCAGCCTGGGGACCAGCCTGGAGGCCAGTGACCATCAGAGGCATCTGGGGGCTGGGGACCTTGGCACTAAGGTCAGAAGGAGGGCAGTGCAGGCAAAGGAGCCAGTAAGACACAGAGGAGACCTCAGTGATCAGGACTGTGGTTCACGGCTGGTGAACAAGGTCAGACACCGCCCTGACCCTGAGCTGGCCAACATCTGAACAGTGGGAACCAGGCAGAGATAAGGTTTCTGGGCTCAGACCCTCACTGTATCCGATGAAGAGTTCCCCTGTTCAGCTCAAATTATGCTAGTTTTTTCATCTAATGTCTGGCCACTAAAATACATGGATACTTGTGTTTTAATATAAACTGTAAGAGGAATGCAAAAGGAAACTGATTATGTGTTTACATTTACAAAGAGCAAAAGAAGAGAAATCATGGCGTCTTCCTAATGTAAGGAAATGGAAACATTTTTGATTGGGGTCCGTCTCTTACCTTCTACTGCAAATACCTGAGGAAGAAAGGAAAGGAGATGGTTTATAACAGAAAAACTCCCAGTGGAGAGGACGAACTCAATCCATGCTTTTTTTTTTTTTCACATTTCCACGGGGATGCAAATCAATTTAGGTACTTAAAATAGCCACAGAAAGGGGGGAAAGAGATCAACCTCTATTAGTTACCATGGGAATTACTAATTGAAGCACTTCTTTTGTCTTTTTAAGATCCTTGCCATTCCTGTGACATTTAGAATGATAAAATTAAGGAAGCCAGCATCTATTTCCTGCCATTTGATGATTATAAAAATGTCATTATGGAAGTTCAAATTGAAGAAGCTTCTTCGGAAGTAAAACTCACTTATTGTAGTGACATACTTATTAAGGAAATCCACCTTGGATGGAATTTCACAAGTAGAGTTTAGAATCTTCACAGGGTTATGAGATTTGGGAAAAGAGTCATTTAAAGCCCAAACGCTTCCAGGGCATTTCAGTGGGATAATACATGAAAGGCTGGCTGGCTGGACCCTGTCACTCACCCAGATCACAGCTTCCTGCCAGAGAACCTTTCTGGAAAATGTCAACATCTACAAGGCTGCTGCTGAGCCTGGGGTTCTGAAAATCAGACATCTGACCACGAGTGCTTCTTGAAAATGAAACTCTTGATGGCATCCATTAGGACAGTGCTTTTGGGGTCTGTGTTTTAAAGCATTACTTGCACAGAGTCTGCAGTCCCCAAAATAATATTCCCGAATGTTACCAACCTGTGTCTTCACGGGATGGACTGCCATGTAATGTGGGCACCCTTGGAATATGAGATTGATTGCTGAGGCCCTTGCATTGAGGAATAAAGAAGCAGAACTGTTAGGCTTGGGCTGACAGAATGGAATGAAGAACTTTGTGAACTCTTATAAGTGGCTAGACATATCATCTATGAAAACAGGCTCTTAAAAGTTTAAATTTAATAAAGGGGAAGGATACCCTGGCAGCCAGGAGTAGGCAACGAACTGCAATTACACTGGGTTCAACTTCAAATGCAATTACCTTTGCAAGCAGTGGTCTGGACAGGAAAGAGGTTGGACAACACAGGAGGAAGGCTCAAAACCTGGGCCTGGTGCTAACCCTGATGCTTGCTTTAAGAAAATAAGGCTGATCCCCTGAACCAAAGGATGAGCAGAAAGAGAGATGGGAGGTAGGGAAACTGGTTTCTCCTTCCTTTCCATCTTGGCACAGAAGGCAAGGCAGCTTGGGCATGGGGGTCAGAGACCCTCGGCTGGGGGCAGATGCCCCTTCCTTCTCCTGCAGAGAAGCCAGGGCCCAAGATCCAGGCTGTCCCAGAAGGTGAGCATGCACTGTGGCCTCAGAGGGCTAGAGGGCACCCCAGCCCAGCGGCTTCTGCACACACACACTCTCACACGCACACACAGACACACACACAGAGTTATGCACAGACACAGACCCCTCCCCACACTACACACAGACACACACATACACAGACCCACACATACACACATAGACAGACACACAGACATATACACGCACACAGACACGCACAGACACGCACAGACACACACACACAAAGACACACAGAGACACACACACACATATACATGCACACAGACACACATAGACACACACAAGCACACACACGCATAGAGACACAGACACACACACAGACCCACAGACACAAACACACAGAGACACAGACAGAGACACAGACACACCCACACACACATACATACATACCCATACAGATACAGACACACAGACACACGCACACATAAAAACACAGACACATCCACAGACACACACGCAAACACACAGACATACAGTCACACAAATACACAGGCCTCCCCACACGCAGACATACACAGACACACAGACACACAGACACAGACACACCCGCACAGACACACACAGGCACGCACACTGGCCTCTAGGAGAGGCAGCAGGAGCAGACCTCCCCAGGGTTGGAAACGCTTCCCTCGCCCACTTTGGACTTGTCAGTTCCACTTTGTCACACAAGTGATGCAAAGAGGACCCGTCCTTATTATCAAAGACAAAGTGCACTCATGTATGGAACCTTTTCTACGTGCTGGGCTCTTTGCCAACAACGGTACATATAGCCAAAGCCATGGTTTCTCCAGTAGTCATGTATGCGTATGAGAGCTGGACCAAAAAGGAGGCTGAGCACCAAAGAACTGATGCTTTTGAACTGTGGTGTTGGAGAAGACTCTTGAGAGTCCTCTGGACTGCAAAGAGATCCAACCAGTCCATCCTAAACGAAATCAGCACTGAATATTCATTGGAAGGACTGATGCTGAAGCCGAAGCTCCAACGCTTTGCCACCTGATGCAGAGCCAACTCACTAGAAGAGTCCCGATGTTGGGAAAGATTGAGGGCAGGAGGACAAGGGGGCAACAGAGGATGAGGTGGTTGAATGGCATCACCGACTCGATGGATATGAGTATGAATAAACTCCGGGAGATAGTGAAGGACAGGGAGCCTGGCGTGCTGCAGACCATGGGGTCGCAAACAGTTGGGCACAACTGAACGACAACAACTGGAGGTACCAACACAGTACCGATGGGCCAACACAGAGGCACCTCTGGCTCTCAGGCAGCTCACGGGGCGACAGGCAGGAATCATGTGTCTACATCGGCAAACAGCTCTTTGAGAGGAGGCAATGTGACCCAGACTAGTAGCCAAGGGAGCCTTCCTGTAGGAAGCCGTCTTGGCTGAGAGCTGAAAGGAGGCGTGGGAGTTAATTAGATGGGAGGGTGGTGGGAGAGAGCATTCCAGACGTCTCATGCAACCAGTGTGTGGAGAAAGGGCCCACACCTCTGGCCTTGGCTGCATCAGCTGGTCTCAGCCCTCCTGGGGCCGCAGGCGGGCCCAGGGTTATCTGCACTTCAACATGCCTGGGGCGGGGTGGGGCCTAACTGCCATCTCAGCGGCTGTCCGCCACGGACCCCTTCCTCCAGCGTGCGCCTCCTCCAGCCTCAGCCGAGGTTTCTCGGCCCACACCTGCCCAGTGGAGGTCTCTGGACCCACATTTCTACTTCCACAGAGGAGTCAGCAGGTGCCCTGACTAGGCGGCACAAAGATCCCAGCCCTGGCCTCTGCGGATGGCACATCCCTTCCTACCCACCTGGCTGCTGCCTTAGCCTGCAGGTTCTCCGCACTGGCAGGATGACATCTTGGACCAGACGACCCTGTGTCCTAGGTCTCTGTCCTGGCGTCACCGGATGTTTACTAGTGTCCCTGCTCTCTTCCCACTAAACGCCAGCAACATCCCTTCCCCCACCTTCCCAGCCATGACAATCAAATGCGTCTCCAGCAAATGATGGCAGGGGAGGGTCCAAAATCCCCTGCAGTGAGAATCACCACCGTGGGCCACTCCCCTGACCCCACAGGGCGTCCTCGGCCTCACCCACCGCCTGTGAGGATGCTGAAGGTGACCTGGTCTCAACCACCTCCAGTCCCAGTTCAGCTCTGGCTGCTTGTGTCTGGATTCGATCAGAGGCATCACCATTTCCAATTCACTCTCCCAGCTCTCACCACAAGCCCTGGTATGTGTTTCACATTTAACACATGTCTGTCTGTATGATGAGCGGACTCCTGTAATAGAGTCCCAAACACTCTCACAAACCTCATCCCCTCTTGCCCATCTGCTATCTTCTAAGGTGCAGAGCTGACCACATCATGACCTTGCTCTAAAACATTCTCTGGCTCCCCACAGATGTTATGAACTGGTTAACAACTTTTCCAAACCATCTTTGACTCATCTCCATGTTTACCTTGTTACTATGACCCCATGGACTGTAGCACGCCAGGCTTCCCTGTCCTTCACTGTCTCCTGGAGTTTGCTCAAACTCATGTCCATTGAGTTGTCCATTGAGTTAGATGCTATCTAACCATCTCATCCTCTGCCACCCTTTTCTCCTTCCGCCTTCAGTCTCTCCTAGCATCAGGGCCTTTTCCAATGAGTTGGCTCTCTGCATCAGGTGGCCAGCCTGGAGGAAGGAATGGCAAACCACTCCAGGATTCTTGCCATGAGAACCCCATGAACAGGATGTTTGCCTTGAACTGACCTTAAACCAAATGATTGCTTTTTCACAAATAACCCTTGCTTCATTTTCAATAATAAATGCTTGAGATCCCAGAGAGCTTGGGCATTGCCCTGGAACACACCGATGGAGAAGACCGATGGGAAAATGGGACAGGGTGTGGAGACTCTCCAGGGTAAAGCTTTGATGTCCTTTTGAGGCCAGGAAGATAAGCCTTCATCTGTGGCACTGATCACAGTGATGAAAGTGTCACCCATCCTAATCAGCCAGGGAAGGGAAACACTAGCCAAGAACTCTCGCTGTCTTGACCTATTTATTAAGTGGTCTAGGATAGGCTCTCCCAGAAGCTTGGCCCAGAGAGCAGCAGCTGGCTGGCTGACTGGTAAGTCGCTTCAGTCGTGTCCCACTCTGTGTGACCCCATAGACGGCAGCCCACCAGGCTCCACCATCCCTGGGATTCTCCAGGCAAGAGTACTGGAGTGGGTTGCCATTGCCTTCTCCAAGAGAGCAGCAGACTGTAGGGAAAAAATCAACCTTCTTGATAGCAAGCATCACCAGTCTCTGGGGGCCAGTGGCCTAAGCAGTCAGAGGGCTTCTCGGGACCAGGTTCATTCCTCCTCCCCCGTAGAACGTGCGGGGCCCTACCCCTGAGCACACACCCCCCGGGTGCGGGGGTGGGTGGGGATCCCGGGATCCCAGAGACCGCCTGCTGTGTCTGCTCCAGGGCACCCAGAGCTATGCTCTGAACAGGGTGTGCGTCCCATAAACACCGAACTGTCATTTGACTGAGGCTGGTTAAAAACACAGGGGTCTCATCCCGACAGCGAGCTGACCATGCAGGGGACGTGGCAGTGCCTGGGAGAACCCAGAGCGGCGTCTGCAGGCCCGGCCAGTCCACAGCCCTGCACGCGCTGTGCATCAGGGCACCGCCCCTGCCCTCCACATCAGAGCGGCCTCTGTTCACCAGGGCAGAGCAGCTGAAGGGGGGTGGGGGGACCCACTCCGGCCTGGACTCACTGTCGAGTGAGCAGAGCCAACCCACCTGACCCTTGGGCCCGGGCTGGCCTCTCAGCGCCCTGAGAGTTCTGAGAAAGAATCGGGACCAGGCTCCGCCTTGCTGCAGGCGCAGGGGTGGTACCTGGGGCATCCCTCCCGTGGTGGGGGGCAGAGCCTTGTGCCCTGAGTGGCTAGACTTGCCTCGACCTCTGGGTCGGGGCGAGGAGGATGGACAGGTTGTACTGCGCTTCGCTGTTGTTACCTTAAAGGAAAGAAAGACGATAAAGACATATTGTCCAGTGAAATTAAAGCAGTGCAGGAAGGAAAGTGCGGGTCTCTCCCAGCCCCCAGTGGGAGCATCGCCTGGGTGGTCCTTATGTGCCAGGCAGCATGCAGGGCGCAGCATGCTTTCACTCACCCATCCATTCATTCTGCACATACCTGCCAAGTACCTACGCTCAACGATCGACCCGCTCTGCCCGGGGACAGTGTGTGAGCAAGCGGGGCCCGGCCCTGCCCAGTGTGGTTCACCATCATGTGTGTCTGTGTGTGTGGAGGGGGACGAATGATCACATTAACACACAGCGGCAGACGTGACAGCAAGGAAGGGGTGGTGCTGGTGGGGGCGGTCACCGGCTGTAAAGGGCGGCCTCCTGACGGAGGAGAGGCCGCCGTAGTCAAGATGCCTCCACCCCGGCGCCCCTCTGCTCACTCTCAGGTGCCAGACCCCCATCCCACAGCCTCCTGTGGGAGCCCCCGTCTCTGCTGGGTCAGCGTCCTGTCCCACCGTCCCCAGTCCTGGGCAGAGAGAGAGGCGTCTTCCTGCAGGAGGTGCCACGGCTGCCACCGGCCTTCACCAAGACCCCCTTCCAGACACCGCTTCCCTGCACCCGGCCCCGAAGAGAGGGCTCTAAGGAAGCATTTTCAATCCTCCGCCACTGGGCGCCCTATGGACGGCTCCCCAACAAGCCCACACTGTTCTCGCTCCCCTCCTGCCAACCCAGCTCCCAAAAGAGGAGGCTGTCACCGATCACGGTATGAAATAATTAGGCTGCAGCTGGGATATCTTGCTGAATGTCTAATCGTTTTCATTTGTGGGAGCTTGAAAATGAGCACTTATACGCCCCAGAGAAGGCCATATGCATGCAGGACACGTGGGGAGGAGCAAAGGCCCCTCTGAAATCCAGGGCATGGCCTGGACCGGGGAGTCACTGGCATCATGTGAATGAGCGCTCACAGCCGATGGGGGGCGGTGGAGACCACCTGCTTCCTGGTAAGAAAAAGCCTGACATCTGGGGGTTCAAGAGTTCCAGCAGGTTCATACACTGAGTGAGTTAGGGGTGCAAACAGGGCTTGGGTCCACTCCTGGCTCCAGGGACACAGCTACATGGTGAAAAGGTGCGTGTGTATATGTGTATGTGTGTGTGTACGTGTGTGTGCACACGCGTGTATGTGTGTGTGCGTGTGTTCCCAGGAGCTCAAGGTAAGAGCAGACCAGATGAGATCAGACCCCAGGGAGACTGGACCTGGATGCAGATGAGCAAGAAGGGATCCTGAGAGGCCTAAGTCACAGCAGAGATGTCATCCAAGGCTCAAGACCAGCAGAAGGTGGTATCACTGAGTCAACGCGCATGAGCCTGAGCAAACTCCGGGAGATGGTGAAGGACAGGGAAGCCTGGTGTGCTGCAGGCCACGGGGTCGCAAAGAGTTAGATGCGACTTAGCAACTGAACAACAATAACAAAGAAGTCTTGGCTCTTAGGAAACAGAAGAGGCTTTCCTCTCTGCAGTCTTTCTTGAACTGTTATTCTCTGAAATCCAACTCAGCGCCTATTTACTCCACATCTGCCTGACTCAGAGGCCAGGGTAGATGCTGCAAGTGGGGGAGGTCTGCTTCCCCGTGGACATCCCACCTCGCCCTTCTGAGATCACTTCAGATGCCACTGCCTGACCACCGAGTACCAGGCACCCTGTGTCCACCAGGCACAGGGCACACCAGGAGGCCTGACCACACTGGGCAAGGGGGTCTCAGTTCTGACCAGCTCTGTCATGCATTCACTTCCTTTGAACTCTGATCACTTTCCATCTTCTATAGTAACAATCTGCACTCCGTTCTAGCTTGCCAGGCAACTGTATTCTCCGTGAGGACAGGCACTTTACACACTTTGCAGCGCTCAGGAAAATCCCAATATAGCTCCACTCACATGACTTCATAAGTACAAGAGCTTCCATGGGTGGCCTGCCAAGCCTTGTGCTAGGAGCTTTGTAACACTGTCCCATTTATTCTCACAAGCGGCCTGCAGAGTTGATACTATTATTTGCATTTTACAAGTGAGATAGGGCTTCCCAGGTGGCACTAGTGGTAAAGAACCCACCTGTCTATGAAGGTAGATTTAAGAGACATGGGTTCGATCCCTAGACTGGGAAGATCCCCTGGAGGAGGGCACGGCAACCCACTCCAGTATTCTTGCCTGGAGAATCCCACGGACAGAGGAGCCTGGCGGACTACAGTCCGTGGGGTCACACAGAGTCAGACACGACTGAAACAACTCAGCATGCACACACACAAGTGAGATAAGGGAGGATTAAGGGCTTCCCAACGGCTGACTCATTGGAAGAGATCCTGATGCTGGGAAAGATTGAGGGCAGGAGGAGAAGGGGACGACAGAGGATGAGATGGTTGGATGGCATTGCCGACTCAGTGAACAGGAATTTGAGCAAGCTCCAAGAGTCAGTGAGGGACAGGGAGGCCTGGCGTGCTGCAGTCCATGGGGTCACAAAGAGTCGGACATGACCAAGTGGCCTAACAACACCACCAACAAGGTGGCACTAGTGGTAAAGGGTCTGCCTGCTGATGCAGGAGACATGAGAGACTCGGGTTTGATCCCTGGGTCAGGGAGATCCCCTGGTCATTGCAGATCCCCTGCAATTTCCTAATTGCAATCCATTTCAATATTCTTGCTGGGAGAATCCCATGGACAGAGGAGCCTGGCAGGCCATGGGATTGCAAACAGTCAGACACGACTGAGTGACTGAGTAGACAAGACATTAGGCTGACTGACCAAGACAAGACTGAGCAGACAAGACAAGACATTAGAGAGGTGAGGAGACCATCCTAGGCCTCCCTGCTGGCAAGTGGCTGAGCCAGGGTCACTCCCGGGGCGTCTGGCTCCAGCCCTGTCTGAAACCACTATGAAGAATGTGCTTAAAGCGATTTGAACAGCCTGTTGTTTCCCAACAATGGACTTACACTTCTGACTTGCCTGGTAATCCTTTCTTTGCTTTCAGGAAGATTGCCTTCTATTAAGCTAATTTCAGTGGTTATTATAAAATGTAGAATAATGAAATCTAAATTATTGGAGATGTGCATTTACAATTTAGAAACCAAAAAAGGTAAGGAATTCAAGAAAAAGCACAGGAGGACCCAAGAAACGCATATGCTGGCATCTTGACGCAGGGGTCATCACTGCTAAACAGGTTCATTAGGTGGCTGCTGAGTGAATGAATGTGAAAATGAGCAGTGAATGAGTGAGGAATGCGTGAACTGGGTGGTCTCTCAGGATGCACATGCATAGTACTTCTCCACTTCCCTCAAGCCCTAACCTGCAATTAACCTGGATTTTTCTTTTTTAAAAAAAAAAAAAATAAGAAATAAAGTTGAATAGAAGTGTACCTATTTAAAGAAATTTGAAGCAATAATTAATAACCTCCAAAATCAGAAAGCACCAGGAATAATATACCAGGTCATTGGTATATTCTATTAAAACCAAACATTTAAGGAAGAAATTATATTATAACATCTGTCTATAATCTCTTTTAGAAAGAAGCAAAGGAGATACTTCCTAACCCATGTCTATGAAGCCTGCATTACCTTAACAACAAAATCAGACATAGACATTATAAGTAAAGAAAGCTATAGACAAATATCCCTCATGAACATAGACACAAAACCTTCAGCAAAATATCAGCACACAGAACCCAACAACACATTAAAAAATTATATACCACAACTAAGTAGGATTTATCCTAGGTATGTAAGGCTGGTTCAACATCTGAAAATCAATGATTGTAATCCATCACATTAATAGTCTAAAAAAGAAACATCCCGTGATCATATCAATAAAAACAGAAAAACCATTTGACAAATGGTAGCACACATAAATGATAAAAGCTCTCAGCAAACCAAGAATAGAAGGAAACTTCCTTAACTTGATAGAGAACAGCTACTAAAAAGAGCCTACAGCTAGTAATACTTGATGGTGAGAAACTAGAAGTTTTCCCATAAAAATCAGGAAGAAGACAAGCCCGCCCTCTCTCATCACTGGTTTTCAACATCATACTGGAAGCCCTAGCTAATGCAATAGGACCAAAAAAAAGGAAATACAAGGTATGTTGAATGGTAAGTAAGAAACAAAACTTTTTCTGTTCACAGATGATGGTAATTCTTTCTGGAAAAAGTCTGAAAGAATTGACAGAGGGGAAAGCAACTCCTGGAACTAGCAAGCAATTACAGAAAAGTCGCAAGACACAAAGTTAAGGGCAAAAGTCACTGCTCTTCCATATACTGGCAATGAACAAATGAAATTTGAAATAAAAAACACAATACTATTTATATAGGCAACCCCCCCCCCCCCAAAGTAAAATACTTAGGTATAAATCGAACAAGATAAATTTCAAAATCTATGTGAGGAAAACTACAAAACTATGATGAATGAACTAAAAGAAGAACCAAATAAATATATATTCCATGTTCATGGGTAGGAAAACATAATATTGTCAAGATGTTAGTTCTTCCCAACTTTAGCTATAGATTCAATGCAGCCCCAATCAAGATACCAGCAAATTATCTGTTGTCATTAACAAAATAATACTACATTTATATAGAGAAGCAAAGGACCCACAATAATAAAAGAGAAGAAAGCTGGAAGACTGACATTACCTGGATTTTATGATTTACCATAAAACTGTGGCAATCAAGACAGTGTGATATTGGCAAAAGGACAGAAAAATGGAAGACATCAGAGAGCCTACAAAGAAATCCCCATCAATATAGTCAACTAATCTCTGACAGAGGAACAAAGGCAATACAGCAGAGTAAAGATAGCCATTTTCAACAAATGGCTTTGAACAACTGGACCTCCACAAGCAAAGAAATGAATGCAGACACAGAGCTTACACCCTTCACAAAAAGTCACTTCAAATGGATCAGTCTTAAACGTAAAACTTAAAGCTATAAAACTCCTAGAAGACAACATAGGAGAAAGATTAGACAATCTTAGATATGATCGTGACTTTTCAGATGCAATACCAGAGACATGATCCATGAGAGAAAGAACTGATAATCTGGACTTCATTAAAATTAAAAACTTCTCCTTTGTGAAAGACAAAGTCAGGAGAGGGGAAAAGAAGCCATACAGTGGGGGAAAGTATTTGCAAAAGGCGTATCTGATAAAGGACTTATCAATAATATACAAAGAATTCTCAGAACTCAACAATAGGAAAATAAACAGCCTGATTTAAAAATGGGCAAAATGCCAAACAGATACTTCAAGGAAAAAACATACAGATGACAAGCATATGAAAAAAAAATGTTTCTATATACATGCCATCAAGGAAATACAAATGAAAGAAACAAGAGATTCTACTACACACCTACTGGAGTGGCCAAAATCCAAAACACTGGCAGCACCAAAGGCTGGCAAGGACATGAAGAACAGAAACTCTCATTCACTGCTGGGAATGCAAAATGGCACAGCCACTCTGAAAGACAGTTTGGCATTTTCTTACAAAACTATAAACATACTCTTATCGTGTGATCCAGCAATCATGCTTCTTGGTATTTACCCAAATGAGTGGAAAACTTATGTTCACACGAAAACCTGCATACAGACGTTTACTCACAACTGCCAAAACTTAAAAGCAACTGAGATGTCCTTCCACAGGTGAATGGATAAATAAACTGTGATCCATTCAATGAAACACTATTCGGTGTAAAAAAGAAGTGAGCTGTCTAGCCAGGAAAAAACACGGAGGAATCTTAAATGCACATCAGTAAGTGCAAGAGGCCAATATGAAATGGCTACATGTAGGTATGAGTCCAACCATGTGACATTCTAGAAAAGGCAAAATGATGGAGACAGTGAATAAAGATTAGTGGTTGCCAGGGATTAGGAAGGAAGGAGGGATGAAGGGACAGAGCAAAGAGAGTTTTTAGGGCAACAGAACAAATATATAGGACGCTATAATTGTGGACACATGCCATATACATTTGTCACACCCACAGAGTATAACATCAAGAGGGAACTCTAATGTAAACATGGATTTTGGATGACAATATGTCAACATAAGTTCACTGACTGTAACACATGTACAGCCATGAAAGTAAAAGACCCTTACTCCTTGGAAGAAAAGTTATGACCAACCTAGACAGCATATTAAACAGCAGAGACATTACTTTGCCAGCAAAGTTCTGTCTAGTCAAAGCAAAGTTTCCAGTGGTCACATGAATGTGAGAGTTGGATGATAAAGCTGAGCGCTGAAGAATTGATGGTTTTGAGCTGTGGTGTTGGAGAAGACTCTTGAGAGTCCCTTGGACTGCAAGGAGATGCAACCAGTCAATCCTAAAGGAGATCAGTCCTGAATATTCATTGGAAGGACTGATGTTGAAGCTGAAGCTCCAATACTTTGGCCACCTGATGCGAAGAGCTGACTCATTTGAAAAGACCTTGATGCTGGGAAAGAGTGAAGGTGGGAGGAGAAGGGGACGACAGAGGATGAGATGGCTGGATGGCATCACTGACTCGATGGACATAAATTTGAGTAAACTCTGGGAGTTGGCAATGGACAGGGAGGCCTGGCATGCTGCAGTTCACGGCGTCACAAAGAGTCAGACGACTGAGCAACTGAACTGAACTGAACCGAACACATGTCCTGCTCTGGTGGGGGACAATGTGTGGAGGCAAGGGATAAATGAGTCATCTCTTTACTTTCCACTCAGTTTTGCTGTGAACCTGAAATGGTTCTAAAAAATGAAGTTCATTTAAAAAAAGCAAAACAAAAACAAGAGGCTATGGGGTGGGCATGGCCCCAGCTCAGGCTCTGTGCTGGTGGCCTCTGGAGTCCAGGCCTGGCCTCCTCAACTTGCTTGCTCTTCCCCAGAGCTCTTCGTGTCTTCCCACCATAAAACCTAAACACTTAGCCTGAGAGCCCCTTCATCATCAGGTCCCCACTAACTTGAGGACTCCACTTCCCCGCTGCAATATCATTCCCTTGACCTCCAAGAACACTGAGCTTCAGTGATCCACCACCAATCGTGTTCTTCCCACTCCTGGTTACAGGGTAATGCCAGTTTAGTTTGTATCCTAAATTTTAAAGCACATGCAATCCAGCTGAGACACATGATAACCTGCAGTGTGTGTCTGAATATCTTTGTCCTTGCCCACAAACGTAGATGGTCCAGCGCTCATGGGTGTAGGCTTTGAGATGACGATGCATTTGTGTACCTTGTGCTTCTTACTTATGAAGCATTGCAGACCCCCCCCCACCCCAACCTTGCCAGCCTCTAGAGATCTGACAGATGCCTCCAAAGGGCTGCATAGCGGTCCATGATGCTGAAGTGGAAACAGTCTTTTATCAACCTTTCCGTATTGACAGACCTTCATATTTTTAATATAAGTTTTGTCTTTTGCCACAGTAAACATCTTTGTGCACGTGTTCCTACTTGTTGTTGCTGTTTAGTCACTCAGTTGTGTCCGACTCTTTGGGACCCCATGGACTGCAGCACGCCAGGCTCCCTAGTCCTGCACCATCTCCCAGAGTTTGCTCCAATTCATGTCCATTGAATCAATGATGCTATCTAACCATCTCATCCTCTGTCACCCCCTTCTCCTCCTGTCCTCAATCTCTGCCAACATGAGGGTCTTTCCCAATGAGTCAATTCTTCACATCAGGTGGCCAAAGTATTGGAGCTTCAGCTTTAGCACCAGTCCTTCCAATGAATATTCAGGGTTAATTTCCTTTAGGATTGACTCCTTGCAGTCCAAGGGATGTGGCCTTGAAAGGAAGGCAGAGAGTCTGACTTCTCATCTCTTTCTTCCTATAGCCTTGAGCAGGACTGGCCACTGAGGAGGTGATCAACACGCCTTTGTACTGGCACAAATGGCCATCACACTCTCACCCGCCATGGGTTTCAGTGTGATTTTTGCTTTGTGTTTCGGCCTTGTGGCAGAATCTCCCACCACATAACTAAGTTATTTAATTTGTTACTGAAGCTGAATTGACACACATTTATTTTTTAATCATCTGAGGCTTTCAAGACATTCTATGTATTTATCCTTTCACATAAACATGGAAGCATTTAGAGGAGAAGCATCCTTTCATTCACACCACTGCAATTTGTTCCAAGGACAATTCTCCCAACCATGTTAGGTAGCATCACTGACTCACTGACAAACTCTCGGGGAGAGCAAAGGATGGAGGAGCCTGGCGTGCTGTAGTCCAAGGGGTTGCCAAGAGTCAGACACAACCTAGCAACTGAATAGCAATGTTACCACACGTTGGGATAGTCAATAGAGAAAACTGAAATTCCTTTGAAGCAAGATAAGGGAAATTCAAGAACTAAAGTTTGATGGTGTGAGTTGTCTCAGAATGTGCTGAGCTTATGGGGTCTTTCCTTTTTAACTTTTTATTTTATATTGGAGTATAACTGACTTATAACATTGTGTTAGCTTCAGGTATATAGTAAAGTGATTCAGTTATATATTTACATATATCGATACTTTTTCAGGTTCTTTTCCCATATAGGTTATCATAGAATGTTGAGTATAGAGTTCTCTGTGCTATACATAAATAGGTACCTGTTGCTTATCTGTCTTATGTATAGTAGTGTCTGTCTGCTGATCCCAAACTTCTGATTTTTCTCTCCGCTACTCCTTTCCACTTTGGAAGCTATAAGTTTGTTTCCTGCATCTGTGAGTCTGTTTTATAAGTAAGTTCACTTGTGCTATTTCTTTCAGATTGCACGTATGAGAGTTATCATCTTTACTTTACCTTTCTCTGTCTGACTTACTTC
Organism: Antilocapra americana; assembly: GCA_007570785.1. NCBI lineage: Eukaryota > Metazoa > Chordata > Mammalia > Artiodactyla > Antilocapridae > Antilocapra > Antilocapra americana. Next base: position 16,324,046 of record ML660216.1, on the reverse strand, counting down.
ACTAGTATGATAATTTCCCGGTCCACCCACGCTGCTGCTGACTGCATGATTTCATTGCTTTTCATGACTCAGTAATATTCCACTGTATATATGCACCACATCTTCTTTATCCAGTCACCCATCCATGGACATTCAGGTTGCCTTCCCATGTCCTGGCTAATCTTTTTAACTGGACTCTGACAAGAGAAACCCACTGAGCGCAGCTCAACCACTTTGCCACCTCTGACGGTCTCAGCCCTGCTGAGGGCAGCAGATGTATTTCTGGAGAAACAAGGAGGCCCCTCTTTCTCTCACAGCATCGAATTACCAGCTTGGGGAGGCAGTTGGAGGAGCCCCACCGCCTCCTCACTCACCTGGCCTGGCAGCCCTCACCTTCCCACAGGAGTGACCGTAAGTCCCTCTGCTGACCCTGCCCCGTCCCCGTCCACGGGACGATGCTGCCCTCACTCAGGCCGAGGCCTCCGCACCGCAGGCCCCTCTCAGAATCCCTCGGAGCCGTCAGGTCAAAGGCAAACGGCCCCCAGAGGCGGTTCACCACCCTCTCCTCGGCTACACCACAGGGCCAGAGGAAAGCCGAGGGTCAGGAGGGACGGAGACGGACACACGCAGAGGGCAGGCCTGTGTGTCCGTCTGCCTCGGAGCAGCAGACACGGGGCGGGCGACGCGCGGGGAGGAAGCGGCCCAGCGACAGGAGAACAAGACGGCGGCCCCCGGGAGGCCTCGCTCGGCCTGTCCTCTGGTCCTCTCCGCTCGGCCTGGGCGGCCGGGCGCCTGGCCCCGTCCCTGCCGCCTCTCCGCCGGGGCTGCGGCCAGTCCCGCCAGGGGCGTCCCCGCGCCCGGGCCAGCGCGGGCAGCGGGGCGCGGGGCCTGGGGCGCGGGGCAGGCCCGGCCGCCGGCTCTGGAGGCCCCTCGGGGGACCGCGCTGCCCCGCGCCCGGCGCGGCTCGGAGGGGAGGCCGCTGTGGGGGGACCGGCGAGTCCATCTCACACCCTGAGCCGCGCTCGGGCGCGCAGGCCACGGGGGAGGCCGGCGCGGGCCTCGGCCGGGCGGGGAGGCGCTGGCCGCCAGGCCTGCAGGCGCGGCGACCCTCACGACGAGCCCTCCGGCGTCCCAGCCTGACCGCCTCCCTCCCGCGGCCCCGGGGAAGGCGGCGCTGTCCCCCGTGAGGTGTCCAGTCGACCCTCCAACCCCAGCCGTTAACTAGCCATCTGACTAACTTGGTCACCGGACTAAGGCTCTGCTTCCCGAATTCGTGGAACTGGCCCGCTGACAGCATTCTCTTGTCCCTCAACCTGACCGCGGGGCACCGTGGCCTCTCCCTGCGACGACCTCTCAACTGGTCTTCACTTCCACCAGCCTCTCGCCCACGCGGAGCTAGAAGGGCCGCTTGGACACACAGATCTCCCGCTTAAACTCTGCACGTGGCTCTCCGCGCTAGCCCAGGCCCCTTTCAAGCCCTTCATGATCTGATTTTGGCTACTTTTGAAGCTTCATCAACCTTTGCGTCCAGGGGTAGTTCACGCACCTACCTCTCCATCCACCTCTCCGCCCTCCTGCATCCGGCCACCCATCCAATCAAGGTCTATGTCCCAGAGCTGCTCACCCAGGCCTCGCTGCGCTCTCATTAGGAGGATAGTGGCTAAGGTCTTCCTCTTAGTCCTAAGTCCTGCTTTATGCCCAGGCTGCTTTCCTAGGTCCCCAGGGCACCCTCTTCGCACTTGGATCTCAGCCCTGCTGTCAGCCGGGCCCTGATCTGCGGCCTCCTTCTGCCCCATCCACTGGCTGATGTGTGTCCTTGATGGGGACCCCTTCGCCTTTTGAGCTCCCCCCATCCCCCAACATACTGGGACAGCCCCAGTGCTCCTCACCAGGCTCCCCAGCCCCAGGACCCCATGGGTCCCCTCCTCCTCCTTCCCCAAAGTCTGCAACCCGAGCGGCGCTCTCCCCTCCATGTGCCTTCCCCCCCCCCCCCCCCAGCCCCAACTGCCCACCGCAGCGGACAGGGCCATTGCCAGCCCAGTCCGCCTGTCCAGCTGCTCAGGAGCAGGGCCTCCCCAGCTCTATTCTGGGGACGTCCAAAATCAGGAGTCAAAGGAGGACAGAGAAACCCCCGTGGGAAGTGCTGGCCACAGGGCAGAGTAGAGTGATGCAAGTCTGCCCAGATCCGTCTGCCTCAGAAACGAGCTCAGGGCACCTCTCCGGCTGGGGAGACCTCCAGACCTCCGCAGGCAGTAAGACTCGCTGGGGGGGCCAGGTGGGGGGTGGGAGTCCTCAGGTGCCTGCAGCCTGTCCTGGGTGGGGAGGGTCTGGCACTGTGCTCCCTCCCAACAAGGCCTCTGAGTGAGGGGCTCCCAAGCCCCGCCCCTCCTTCCGCGCCCTTCCTTCCAAGTGTGGGAGAACACACGGCAGGGAACTCCAGGAGTCACCAGAACCGGAACCATAACTGGAGGGATCCCGGGGCTCTTGAGTCGAGTGGGAGGCAGCAGCTAGTGGGGGGGAGCAGCTGGGTGTTGTTCCTCCGCACAGATGTCACAGACGTGCCGAGACTGGCCGGGGAAGGATGAGAGGCTCTTGACACGGTCCTAAGTTTAGAGATGAGCACCCGTTTATCCAAAGCTGATGCAGACAGGACCACATTCTGCTCGGAACCACAAACGCAGAGATGGTTTCCTTAAAAGGCCTCTTATCAAGTTTAAAGAATCCTACTGCTTTCATTAGGACAGGATGTGGTGGTACCTGGCCGAACAACAAGAGACAGAAAAAACTGATAAAAAAGATCACTGAGGTTTCCGCTAGACTGAAGAGGGAAGAAGACAGTTCTCAAGAACCCTGGTCTGTGTGATAGAAAAGAGTCTGGAGCCTCCCAGATGCTGTCCTCAGATTCTAGCACAGGTAGGGATTTTTAAATTGTGGTGGAGACTGCTTCCCTTGTGGCTCAGTTGGCAAAGAATCCACCTGCTATGTGAGAGACCTGGGTTGATCCCTGGGTTGGGAAGATCCCCTGGAGAAGGGAAAGGCTACCCACTCCAGTCTTCTGGCCTGAATGTAGGGTCCATGGGGTCCCAAAGAGTCGGACATGACTGAGCGACTTTCACTTTCAACATAGACTGAACATAAAATTTACCATGTTAAGCCTTTTTGAGTGTACAGTTCAGTGGCATTAAGTCCCTTCACAGGGCAGGCTTCACCACCAGCATCTCCAGAACTTTTTCATCTTCCCAAACGGAAAGCCCACGCCCATTGAACATTTCCCATCTCCTCTTCCTCCAGCCTCTGGGAGCCTCTTCTCTGCTTTCTGTCTGTGAATTCGACTATCCTAGGGACCTCCTCTGAGTGCAGTCACACAGGGCTCACCTTTTGTGCCTGGCTAGTCTCACTGAGACCTCAAGGCTCATCCGTTACTATAGCTGTGACAACATTCCCTTTTCAAGGCTAAATAGTACTCCACTGCATGGACGGACCCCATTTCATTTATCCATTCGTCTGTTGATGGACTCTTTGCATGGCTTGGCTTTCAGGTCTAAAGACAAAGGGTCAAACTGAATTTGATTCAGCTGATCTTTCAAAGGCATAGGCCTGTTAGTTAATTCAATTTTCAAAATCAAGGCTAGCATACAGTTGAATGAAAATTTTTTATTTTATTAAATTTTGCTACAGACAGGCAGACACCCAGCACCCACCCCATGACTCCTGCATTTCCTCAGTCCTCTTCCAGCCCTAATGGTTTTTACAGCCTCTGATCACAAGCAGAGGGAGTGAGATTCCTGGATTCCCTTTCCTTAAAATGCCTTCCCAGAACGTGAGGGTCTCCTCTCATTACTTCCGGCCAGGTGGTCGCAGGCTCCCTGGCAGGTCAAGCGGAGCATCTGCACACTCCTGGCGGAACGGCAGAAGAACCAGGCTGCACTGGGTGATGCTGACCTACTTTCTCCCTGTGAGATACTATAAGAAGATCCTCAGCTTGGCAGCTAAGTGTCAACATTTGCTTGTCTCCTTTGCCTTTTTTCCCTCCCCCTAGTGACACAGTCAATAGCCTCGCAGCGGCTCTGCACTGGGCCTGGGAGAGGGCTGGGCTGCCTTGCCGCCTTATCTGTTTCCTGCTCTTCAATCACCTGGCTGTAGGTAAGGGCACCGGGGGCCTGAGTCCATGAGTCAAAGGAGCCTGGATATAAAGACAGAGCCTTTGAGGATGCCCGTGGGGACTCAAGGAGATGGAGGAGGCAGAGGTGCGCTGTGGAAAGGACAGCGGGATGGATTTCTAGAGGTAAAGAAATGGACCAGGAATGAATCAGTTTTGGGGGGAAGGCGACTGCCCAGAGACCACCTGCAGCCAGGAGATAGCCTGTTTAGCTCACCTGGTGTAAAGAATATTCTACTCAGTTGTCCACATTTTAAATTCTATCATCTACACACACAAAGGAGATGTCCAGCTTATCTTGAAAAATCAGATGTTCCCTGCCCCCACCTCGCCGGGTGTACCCTGAGCAGGGCGCCCCCTGTGGTCGGGTCAGGTGCTGCTCCTCCAAGCCCTGCCCTCCTGGTCCCCAAACACACCTGTCTGTGGGACCTGTGTCCCGTGACCCTGCCCGGGGCTAGAGGACTGGGCATGGGACAGAATGGGCATGCAGGGGATTGTTCCCATGAGTGCGGGCTGTCCAGGAATCCCAGGGCGAGGAAGAAGGCGATTCTAGCTGGAAAGAAAGTTTAATCTGAAGTTCTCAACTTCAACATTTGGAGACATTCAGAATCAGTGCACTTTCTGCAGCCTGGTGCAAGTCCAGCCTTTTAAATGGTCTTGACCTTGACCTTCATGCCTGTGGACGCTGAAGGGCCTCCTGCTTCCACCAGCCCTGCCCCTCCTTCCTATCTGGTCCAGCCTTTTTCCAGGAGCTCCAGCAGACAAATGCCTGCCTCTGCCAGCTCACTGTCTCCTCCCAGCCGGTGTCCTGCCCTCCATGGGCCCTGGGGAAAGCCCTTCATTGCTGGTTCCCAAGCTTGTGCTGGGCCCCTTCTGAGTGCCGTGGCCACTCACGAGGAGGTCGTGAGCCAGAGAGCACTCAGAAGATGGTAGGATGGGGGGTCAGAGGTCAGGAGGGGCCTGGTGGGACTTGACCCTAGGGCTAAGATAGGATCCTTGCATGAAGATGACATGGGGCCTCCAGGGTGTTTAATCAAGGAAGTACCCAAGTCAGAGCAGAGTTTTCAGAAAGATGTTCTGGGAATGGATGTACGGAGTGGACCAGAAGTATGGGTAGGCTGCCCCCACCTGCCTCTACTCTTGACAGGGACGGAGAAAAGGGACAAAGTAGGCGATTGAATAGTGAATCCATCAGGGGATTTTAGGTAGAAAAATATGGGAGACCCCTGTAAATTAGTGATTACTCAAGAAAGCAGCTTTACTTAACCACAAAACCAAGCAGGCTTGCTCAGCAACAAAACCATGCAACAGAAGTATGAGACACACCCCCAAAACAGTAAAATCATGGTGGCAAGAGACTGCAAGCTGCCCAGTGAGCTCTGAAGGTTGATGATCCCTAGGACACGCTCTCCGCACATGTGAGAAACAGTGATTCGTGCACCTAGCTTGACCACGCAGAGACAAGAAAATCCCTCTGCTCAGCCTGGAGGAGGAGGTGATGGTGGAAGCACGACATCTACTCAAGAAAGGCAAAGAAGCTCTTCTACCTCCCCCACCTTTTCTTTCGATTACAAAACCATAGCCCACTACGTTCCCGGCCGTGGCATTTCTTACCTTCCCCCTTGTAGGCGTCACAAGTGTCCTGTTCTAACAGATCGCTTCCCACCGATCACTTTGCCTCTCCCTGAATCCTCTGCACCGAGACGCAAAGGACTGTGGCTCCGGAGCTTTTCAGAGCCCCTGAAAGGACGAGCAAATGGCCCCACTTTGGTGCCCATCTCTTCCCTCTGCTCCTCCTGGTACTGTCCCCACCCAGCCCCTGTGGAAAGTCTCCGAGGTTGTTTTCCACTTGTCCTATATCTGAACTGCCTGCCCAACTGGACTAGAATCCCAAGGAGGGCTGGGCCATGCTTCCCGCCCCTCGAGTCCCCTGTGTGGAGATACAGTGACCTGGGCTCAACAGACTCTTCAAAATGTGTGCCGCACAGAGGAGACGCAGACATAGAGAACAGACTTGTGCACACAGCGGGAGGAGGAGAGGAGGTGATGAATTGAGAGACTCGCGTGGAAACACATCACCGTACGTAAAACAGATATCCAGTGGGAATCTGCGGTAGAGAGCTCAAGTTGGGGCTCTGTAACAACCTAGGGGGGGGGGAGGGGGGGGACGTGGGAGAGAGGTTCAGGAGGGAGGAAACATATGTATATCTATGTGTGAGTCACGTCGATGGAAGGCAGAGACCAACACAACATTGCAAAGCAATTATCCTCCAATTAAAAATAAATAATTTAAAAAAACCATGTGCACCACATGGCTGCTGATCACAAACAATCCTGTGCGTGGGCCTCTTCTTGGTTTTGTTTTTTCTGGAATAACCAGATCTAAAATGCGAGATTCCTTTTTGGAAAACTGCACACTGCGGTCATCGTCCACAGTTTAACACGCCCTGCCTGTTTTTGCTATAGGAGGCTAGAATGCTTGAAAAATAAAGACGGATGAAAGAATTTAAAAAAAAATCCCCCAAAGAATTCTACAGTTGAAGGATTGATTCCTTTTCATTTGTAGGAGGGAAAAGTTCTAAGTCATTTTCCTGAAAAAGCTGTACTGTGAAGCACAGTACAAACAAGGGATTTCACTTGTCGAAATACCTGGAAAAGCATTTCACTGGGATGTTGTGCTATTTAAAGATAGTGAACAGTGGGGATTAGTTCAGAGCTTTTGTTCAGAAAGGCATTTACAATTTTGTTTTGAGAAGGAAGCAGCTGTCTGGGGTAGCAGGCCTTGCACATCAGGTTGCTCCAGTTTTTCATGAGAGGTCTAGTATCAGGGCATCCTAACTCATACCAACATGGAGCACCCTGGGACTTCCTGGTCCATGCCAGCTTGAAGCACACAAATCTGGGGCCTGAGGGTGGAGATATTACCTTAACAGGGGTGATGGGCTCCGTTTTTGTTTTCCCAGTTTGAAATGCAGAAGCAAGGATACTAATTTCATCAATTTACACACTTCCCATCCATAGCAAAAAAGAATCCTAAGAGGTAATAACGTGGGAAATGTACCATAATGCTGCTTAAAGAAAAGTTATATTGACCAGCAATCTCAGTTCTGGGTAAATATCCAAAGGAAATGAAACCATTATCTCAAAGAGGTATCTGCAACCCCATGTTCATTGCATATATATATATATGGGGTGGGGGAGAAATGATGGAATATTACTCAGCCTTGAAGAAAGAGAGATCTTGCCATTTGCAACAACATGGGTAAACCTGGAGGACATTACGTTGACTGAAATAAGCCAAACACAGAAAAACAGATACTGTATGATCTCACTTACATGTGGAATCTGAAAAGGTTGAACTCGGATGCAGAGAGTTAACTGGTGGTTGCCAGGGGCTGCAAGTGGGGGAGACGGAGAGACGTCATTTGCAGACACTGTCAGTTAAGTAAGCTCTAGGGATCTAGGGCACAGCATGGTGACTGCAGTTAGTGACATTATACTGTATACTCAAAATTTGCCAAGAGGACAGAGCTCAGGTGTTCGCACCACACAAACACTAAAAGGTAACCACTTAAGGTGAAGAGTGAAAGTGTTAATCGCTCAGTCAGGTCCGACACTTTTCGGCCCCATGGACTGTAGTCTGCTAGGCTCCTCTGTCCATGGGATTCTCTAGGCAAAAATACTGGAGCGGGTAGCCATTCCCTTCTCCAGAGGATCTCTCCAATTGAGGTGTATATTAATTAGCAGGATTCTGGCAATCCTTCCATAATGTACACATATCAAATCATGTCCTACACCTTAAACATATACAACAAAACAGTAATGTCAGTTCTAAAAATATTCTGGATCAAACAAAACATAAGATCACTTTAACAATGTCCATTTAACCAACAATTAGTCACGACTGAGCTGTGCTCCATGATTAGAGCTTAGAGGATCCCAGCTCCATGCACACACCCTCTAATTAAGGGGCTGCCAGGCTGGCTCATTCACAACTACTATTTCATTGAGAAATTTTGTCAACTCCCTTCACAATGAAGAAATTGGGTCCCAAAACGAAAGCAGTGTTATACACATCATGGAAAGATTCAACAAGTACACCAGGCTCTTGACTTTTAGCCAGCTTCAAACCTACTAGGCTGCTAGTCTGAAACATAGGAAAATGAAAGCTTTTCTTAAAAAAAAAAATATGAGGACCTCTCCAGTGGTACAGTGGATAAGAATCTGCCTGCCAACACAGAGGACATGGGTTTAATCCCTGGTCCAGGAAGATCCCAGATGTCTCAGAGCAACTAAGCCTGTGCCCCATAACTATTGAGTCCTCACTCCACAGCCCAGGAGCCTCAGCTGAGCCCACCTGCCCTAGAGCCGGTGCTCTGCGAAAGAGAAGCCGCTGAAATGAGAAGCCCCCCGCATCACCGCAAAGATATCCCCCACTCGCCACAACTTGATAAAGCGCATGCGTGGCAACAAAGACGCAGCACAACCAAAGATAAATAAATAAACAAAGAAAAATAAATGTTTAAAAGTATGAGATAGTATTATCAAATCGAATATTAATCACACATCTTTAGTAACACTTCTAGGTAAGAGCCATGGAGTCTGTACACACACAGGCACACCCACAAACTTACCAGCACATTATTAAAGGCACACCAAACTAGTGTATATAGCATGGATAAACAACGAGGTCCTTCCTCCTGCATGGCACAGGGTGTGGCAGACTCAGTATTCTGGGGTAAACCACAATGGCAAAGAATATGAAACAGAATGTATACGTGCCTAACTGAGACACCTTGCGGGACAGAAGAAATTAACACAACACTCTAAACTGACTACACTTCAGTTTTTTTAAAAACAAAAGATACACTCAAGAAATTCCCTTTTTGTCTCCCAGCTGAGATAGTGATTCTACTTGGGTGAGAAATGATCCTTGGGATTTCTGTCTCCTTATGAGCAAAATGTCATCCCTGGTTGGACAGTGCTCAGAAAGTCTAGGTTTCTAACTACAAATTGTGCTCATAATTTGATTTGGGTAAGTGAAAATGTGCAAATCACCTGATTTTCACCAATTCCAGCATGAGTGAACTGTCCAGGGTAGTGGAAAGGCATTTCAGCCAAATGATTCATGACAGAGCACCCTTGATTTCTTCCCGAGGCGAGGTTAAGGTTATGCAGATTTTTTAAAAGAGCATCGCTACCTGAAAACAATGTAGTTTAAGGGACTTCCCTGGTGGCTCAGGGGTAAGAACCCGCCTGCAACGCAGGAGATACAGGGGTCTCGGGTTCGATCCCTGGGTCGGGAAGATCCCCTGGAGGAGGGCGTGGCAACCCACTGCAGCATCCTTGCTGGAGAATCCCACGGACAGAGGAGCCTGGTGGGCTTGCAGTCCATGGGGTTGCACAGAGTCGGACACGACTGGAGTGACTTAGCACGCACACCAGGATCAGCACTTTACTTCGGTGTTATGTTTGTTTTCCAAGCCTTTTCAGGCATGAAAACATCAGAGTGCTGTCTGCCAGAGGATGGAATGGCCTATGAAAGGAAAAGCATATGGTCGTAGGGAGTATGAGTCTCAGCTCTCAATACCCATCTCAGTTCCTACAGAGGCCACATCCACTGCACCGAGAATCATTATTTATGTCTTTTACAGGACAATAACAGCAAACACTTGGCCATCTTTAAACTGAATTGGAATTAGGAACTCTCAGCTAACAGCTGCTAGAATATCAGAGAATGATTCTGAACAGTCATCGAGTCTGGTAAGCAGTTCTGGCAGTTACAACACCCACCAGCCTCGGAGTCAGAATCAGTTCTCTCTTTGAAAGGGTTGATGATCCAGACAAACTCAGGTACATGTATGTGTGTGATATACATATATATACACACTGGCCACTCTTAATTTAATGCTGTGAATATTGAATAAACAGCTCAAATAGTGTCAAGTTTCAAATTACATTTTATTTAAATGTAAATACAATTAAATCAACAATTTTAATAATTAAACAATAATATCTGTTAATGTTATTTATTTAATTTATTTTATTATAATTGTGTTTTGTTTATTTATTTTTATCAATAATCATTAAATTTTATTATTAATAATTAATAATTTAATAATAATTAAATTTTATTTAAGCCCCCAATTCACAGGCATTTACAAAAGTGTCTTGACATGAACTTCATTACAAGAATACCTCTACCATGCTGTGATTGTTCGTAAGACTGTCTTCAAGTATCACATGGGATGCAATACAGTCACCATTTCAAGGTGACATCAGATCTCCTGGGATGTCGCACAAACAGCAATTTTCAAATTTATGTAAGAGATAAGAGGTGGGTTGTGTTCAGTGAAACGGGCTGGGCTGGGCTGCAATCTGGGGGGCCAAGGAAAGAGGACCCCAACCCCCCCCACCCATACGGTGCTCTGTGGCACCAGGAGAGTGAGCCCCGGAAGCTGCCCATCAGGAGTCTATCTTCACTGCCTCTGGAAGAGGTCGCCTGGCTTCAGGGCTTAGTTTAAATGACTGACACCAGAGCTCCTTCCAGGAGCTTCTGATTTGGTTAGGCCCCTGAGGGCGGTCCCTCAGATGGTCTGGCCTCTCAGAAGACCCTGTCTTGGAGATGCCCCTGCCCCGATGCCCCCAGTGTGACCCTGCCAGGTGGCTGGACCCTCTCCAAGCCAGGGAACCCTGCGAAACAGGTCAGAGAAGGTGCCCCTGGGTGGGGATGGGTTGGGTCCTGGGGGAGAAGGGGGTCCCCTGGGACAGAACTGGGAGCAAAGGATGGAGCTGCAGGGTCCAGATGCCGGCTGGCGAGGGGCAGGGCCTGTGTCATAATCCTTTTTGGGGGCGGGGGTTGGGGGAAGGGGAGCCCCGGGCCCCACAGCACCAGAGGGCTGCCCCAGGGGTGGACTGCATGGGCACTCACGTGTCCCTACTGCCAGCCCCTCTAGGGAAACCGGAGGAGAGAAGGGCGGATTCATGGGGGCACCCACTAAATAGTAGAGGCTGGGGTGGGATGGGGAGGGCAGCATGGGGGCAGGGAGGACAAGAAATCCCCTCTCAGGAAGGATGCTTGCTGTGCGGGCCCCACCCACCAACCCACTGTTCAGCGCTGCCAGGGAAGGACAAAGTAGGAGAGAGAAGGAGGCTGCCCAGCGGATGCGGTCTGTGACCGCAGCCTCAGACACCCGGCTCCCTCCCAACCGTGTGTCCCTAGGGGACAAGCGTCTCTTTCCCCATGAAAGGGAACATGGGATACAGGGAGTCTAACGCAAGCTGCATGGCATCAGCTTCTGAGGTTTCTAAACCAGAGGGCTTCCCTGAGAGCTCTGTTGGTAAAGAGTCCGCCTACAATGCAGGAGATCCTGGTTTGATTTCTGGGTCGGGAAGATCCACTGGAGAAGGGATAGGCTACCCACTCCAGTATTCTTGGGATTCCCTGGTGGCTTAGATGGTAAAGAATTCGCCTGCAATGTGGGAGACCTGGGTTCGATCCCTGGGTTGGGAAGATCCTCTCAAGAAGGGAACGGCTACCTACTCCAGTATTCTGGCCTGGAGAACTAACTAACTTTTCCGAAGCCAGGGCTGAACTAGGGAGATGAGGAAAGGGCATCCTGAAGATGCTCTTATCCCTGAGAAGGAAGCAGAATTCAGGGGACCAAAGCCACAGAGCAGACGAGGGTTCCCAGTTTGGAGAGACAGCCAAGCTCAGTCTGCAGGCAGCATCGTATTTCCTGAGGGTGGATGTCACAGACAAGTCGCAAAAGGCAAATGTGTGTGACTCTCTCTCCAAAATAAAGGAACAGTCTAACACGGGAAAGGCCAGGAATATCCTCTTAATGTAAGAGCTTCACCCTCAGGCTCTTGACAGGGAAGCAGTGACATGGAAACTGGGGAGCTGAGGATGGACAGCCCACACCCTACCTCAATGAAGGGCTGAAGAAATGGGGAAGCTAATCCCACCTTTTTTCTTTTGATTCCAAGATCATCCTCTGCAGAGAATCTTCATATGAGAAACCCCATCTCCTCTATACTGGTTCCAGAATTTGTCGGAAGTGTGGATCTCTCTCTATGGTTGCTTAACTTGTTGTTCAGTTGCTAAGTCATGTCTGACTCTTTGCAACCCCATGGACTGCAGCACACCAGGCTCTTCTGTCCTCCAGTATCTCCCAGAGTTTGCTGAAATTCATGTCCACTGAATCAGTGATGCTACCTAAACATCTCATCTTCAACTGCATGCATGCTAAGTCACTTCAGCTGTGTCTGACTCTTTGCAACCCTATGGACAGTAGCACACCAGGCTCCTCTGTCCATGGGATTCTCTAGGCAAGAATACTGGAGTGGGCTGCCATTTCCTCCTCCAGGGCATCTTCCCCACCCGGGGTCGAACCCACCCCACCTCGGGGCTCCTGAGTTGGCAGGCAGAGTCTTTCCCACTGAGCCTCCTGGAAAGCCTTCAACTAGTCGGCGTCTGACTCTTCCTGATTCACAAATTATCTTCTTAGATGCTATGTCATTAAAGTCTAGTCAGAATTATTCCCAGATAGTATGACTGAGGCTTGAGAACACAGAACTTGCCCTACATGGCCCAGCCAGGAGGGGTGGGGCACTGGAGAGATGAAACAGGATCCATTCCCTCTGGGGACATCCCTGGTGGTACAGAGGATAAGAACCCTTGCCAGCGCAGGGGACACAGGTTTGATCCCTGGTCCAGGAAGGTTCCACATGCTGCAGGGCAGCTAAGCGACTCCTGAGCCCTGCGCCCTAGAGCTGTGCTCTGCAACAAGAGAAGCCACCACAACATCTCAACTAGAGGGCAGCCCCCGCTCTCCACAGCTAGAGAAAGTCCAGGCACAGCAATGAAGACCCAGCACAGCCAAAAAAAAAAAAAAGAATTCAGCCCTCTGACCCCAGCCCCAGACCCCCACCACATAGGGTGATCCATCTTCCCAGGTGGTAGAGGTGGCCCTGGGCAAGCCCACTGAGGAAGATAATATGTGTTTAGGATTCCTTGCTCTGTTAAATGCCAGAGAGCCTCAGATACATATTAGGATACTAGATGATCTCATAATTAACTGGTTTTGCAATATTAATTTGCAATTATACTGACAAGGAAGTTCCTAGGAAACCTAATATATGCCATACATCTGAGCACTTTTCCATCTATCCTACTTCAGAATTCTCCCAGAGTTTAATTTGGTCCATGATGTAAACAATCCCTCATTTTCATCCAGAATGTGTGGCATGTTGCTGTTTTCAGGAAAGAGACAAATCATCTTAATTTATGTAAAGAGTATTCCTAAAGATATGTATAATGGAGTCAGCGAGGCGTAAACACCAAATGTGTAAATATCACAGAATTCTCTGCACATACTGTCTCAGAAATGGAAACAAATCCCTTTGCTGCAAACAGTCACTCAGGAGAACCTTAAATTTTGTCATTTTGATGTTAACGTGGGTGTGGAGGGAGCTGGGAGGCAGAATCTTAAAAATATCCCCAAGAGTCCCACCCAGCCTGCAGTGGTCTAGATGCCACTGGGAAGGGGCTTAGCAGGGGAACTGAGATTCCTCATCTGTCAGCTTTAACGTGGGGAGAGGATCCTAGATTCCCGGGTGGCTCCAGGGCGGGCGCAGGAGCCCTTAAAGCAGGAAAGGAGCAGAAGAGAGACGTGAAAGTGGTGGGGCGGGGGTGGGGGGCGCGGATGGTAGGAGCCGGGGAGGGACTGCTGACTCTGACGATGGAGGAAGCAGGCCTGGAGCCAAGGAATGCGGCAGCCTCCAGAACCCGAGACCACCCTCCAGCTTCAGCCACCACGGAAATGGACCTCGCCTGAGCGACGCGAGCGCAGGCTCCTTCATCCCAGGGTCCCCGGCTAGGAGCGCAGCCCTGCTGCACACGGATCGCGTCCTATGCGACCCCAAGCAGGCCCCTCCGGAGAGAAGCCGTGGGGTCGGAACCGGGTGTGGCTTCAAGCTGCTAAACCGGTGGGAACGTACCGCAGCAGCGATGGGAAACTGATCAAGATGAGCGGGAAACTGGCCACGGGCACACAGGTGTGCAAATGAGCAAAAGAGCCTTTCCCTGCCCTCCTCTCCCGAACGCTGCGATGCTGCCCTCTCGTGAGACCCGCAAGGCGGGCCCCGGGCTCCACGCGGCGCCGCCTCGCAGCTGTCCTCCGCTCTCCACCTGCGTGCCTCTTCTTCCCCAGAGGGACGGTGCACAGCTGGGAGGTGCTTCCTACATCTCTCATTTCCCAAATTATGAGCACTCAACATGTATCTGCATACACTAATGTGCCAAATGTAAAATGCAGGGCATCTATTTATCACTAAAATTCACTCTAAAGCAATAACTAACACATGGAAGAATTCTTCATCATGGCATCATTTTGGGGATGATGCGCCAAGCATTTATTTTCAGTACTTACACTGCATTTACTTTTCCAACTTTTTTCTTTCCCATGGGGAAGAAGAGAATCTTATGTAAGACCAGTGAAGCTGCTCAGTTGTGTCCGACTCTTTGCGATTCCATGGACTGTAGCCCAGCAGGCTCCTTCATCCATGGAATTTTCCAGGCAAGAGTACTGGAGTGGGTTGCCATTTCCTTCTCCAGGGGATCTTCCTGACCTGGGGATTGAACCTGCATTGTAGGCAGATGCTTTACCATCTGAGCTACCAGGGAAGCCCCTACGTAAGACACTTCATTGTAATATAATAAAATATTGTGGCACAAATATCTGTACCTTATATCTTCTTTATATTCCTCAACAGAAGAACCACAAAACAAGACTAATCTGTTGATCATAAATAAGGATATGATTCCTAAAAATGTCAGCCACTCAAGATTATATTGAAACTTGACTCATAGGTTCAGATATGACTGAGTCAATATTTAGCTACCCACTTAAAGAGTCTGCAGAGCCTTTAAAAATAGCTCCAGTAGATTGGAAAAAAAAAAAAGGATTTGCTGGGAGATGAGTTCTGTTAGGGAGTTAGATGAAAAAGACAGATCAAGGCAGAAAAATATGTCAGTCCTCTGTGTCGTGGCGATAATCACAAACAGGGATCAAACACACAGTCAAACTTGTCTCCTGCCTGAAGAAAGAGCTCTTAATTTTGAAGGTAGAACAGGACTATTCTCTTGGAATATGTTGGTTCACTTATTCCTACAACTTACGATTTCTTCCATTTGGGTTAAGAATCAAAGAGGGCCAAGGGATTTCATAAATAAAAATAGAAGAAATGCTTTATGGTTCACCAAAGAGGAGGGAGGCATAAGGGATCCTTCTCACAGTTGAGAATGATGTTGTGAAATCCTATTTTATGTACACAGACAGAAAAAAAGAATGATGGTATGCTGTAACATGGGCAAGCTACCTAGCACTTGGGACTCCATGGACTGCAGCAAGCCAGGCTTCCCTGTCCTTCACCATCTCCCTGAGTTTGCTCAAACTCATGTCCATTGAGTTGGTAATGCCATCCAACCATCTCACCCTCTGTTGCTCCTTTCTTGAAGGGAGATAAAAATGCAAATACCAAAGATATTTCAAAGATTGTGTGTCTCCCAAGGGTTCTTAATCTTTTTGGTGACTTGGATCCTTTTGGCCAGTGAGTGAAGAATATCCTTGGAATAATGTTTTTAATTGTATAAAATAAATTATATAGGACTAACAACTCAATATTTTTAATGGGCAAAATATTTAAACAGACACTATCAAAGAAGATGTACAATTAGCAAATAAACCCAGGAAAAGATACTTTAAGACAGTGGCCATTATGCAAATTAAAGCTGCAACTAGATATTATGACTCACCTATAAGAATGGCAAAATTAGAAAAGTAAACAACTCTTCAAGAAAATTGGAGACATCAAGGGCACACTTCATCCAAGGACAGAAATGGTATGGACCTAACAGAAGTAGACGAGAGTAAGAAGAGGTGGCAAGACTACATAGAAGAACTATAAAACAATGCCTTGACCCAGATAACCACAATGGTGCAGTCACCAAGAGCCAGACACCCTGCAGGGTGAAGTCAAGCGGGCCTTAGGAAGCATCACTACAAACAAAGCTAGTAGAGGTGAGAGAATTAGAGCTGAGCTAATTAAAATCCTAAAAGATGATGCTGTTCAAGTGCTGAGCTCAATATGTCAGCAAGTTTGGAAAACCCAGCAGTAGTCACAGGACTAGAAAAGGTCAGTTTTCATTCCAATCCCAAAGAATGGCAATGCCAAAGAATGCTCAAACTACCGCACAACTGTGCTCATCTCACAGGCTAGCAAGGTTATGCTCAAAATCCTTTGAGGAAGGCTTCAACAGTATGTAAACCAACAACTTCCAGATATACAAACTGGGTTTAAAAAGGCAGAGGAACCAGAGATCAATTGCCAGCATTCACTGGATCATACAGAAAACAAGGGAATTCCAGAAAAACATCTCCGTCTGCTTCGTTGGCTACTCGAAAGCCTAGACTGTGTGGAGCACAACAAACTGTGGAAATTCTTAAAGAGATGGGAATACCAGACCACCCTACCTGCCTCCTGTGAAACCTGTATGCAGGTCAAGAGGCAACAGTTAGAACCGGACATGGAACAACAGACTGGTTCAAAATTGGGAAAGGAGTAAGACAAGGCTGTGCACTGTCATCCTGCTTATTTAACTTCTATGCAGAGTACACCGTGTGACATGTTGGGCTAGATGAATCACCAGGTGGAATCAAGATTGCTGGGAGAAATATCAACAACCTCAGATATGCAGATGACACCACTCCAGTGGCAGAAAGTGAAGAACCTCTTGATGAGGGTAAAACAGGAGAGTGAAAAAGCTGGCTTGAAGCTCAACATTCAAAAAAAACTAAGATCATGGCATCTGAGTCCATCATTTCCTGGCAAATAGAAGGGGAGAAAGTGGTAACAGTGACATATTTTCTTTTCTTGTGCTTCAAAATCACTGCAGACGGTGACTGCAGCCATGAAATCAAAAGACACTTGCTCTAAGGAAGGAACGTTATGACCAACCTAGACAGTGTATTAAAAAGCAGAGCATCACGGTGCAGACAAAGGTCCATCTAGTCAAGGCCATAGTTTTTCCAGTAGCCATGTACTAATGTGAGAGTTGGACCATAAAGAAGGTTGAACGCTGAACAATTGATGCTTTGGAATTACGGTGCTGGAGGAGACTCTTGAGAGTCCCTTGGACTGCCAGGAGATCAAACCAGTCAATCCTAAAGGAAATTAATCCTGAATACTCATAAGGAAGGACTGATGCTGAAGCTGAAGCTCCAATACTTTGGGCACCTGATGGGAAGAGCTGACTCACTAGAAAAGACTCTGAAGCTGGGAAAGATTGAAGGCAAAAAAAGTGGGCGGTGGAGAATGAGATGGTTAGATAGCGTCACTGACTCAATGGACATAAATCTGAGCAAACTCCAGGAGATAATGATGGACAGGGATCCTTCAGGACTTGGCAACTGAACAACAACAAAACAACAGACAATAGCAAATGTTGGCAAAGATGCAGAGCAACTGACACCCTTCTCCACTACTGGTAGGAAAGCAAATAGTACATCACTATGGAGAAAAACGTGCTTTTTTTTTTTTTTAATAATGTTACACACATGTGATTCAGCAGTCCCATCCTGCTTACTTATCCAAGTGAAACAAAACTAGATTCACAGATAAACTTGTAAGCATACGTTACAAGTGTGTGTGTTAGTCACTCAGTCATGTCTGACTCTTTGCGACACCATGGACTGTAGGGTGCCAGGCTCCTCTGTCCATAGAACTCTCCAGATAAGCCTACTGGAGTGAGTTGCCATTCCTTCTCCAGGGTATCTTCTGAACAAGGATGGAACCTGGGTCTCCTGCATTGCAGGCAGATTCTTTTTTTTTTAATTTTTTTAATTTTTTAATTGTTTTTGCCATACATTGTCATGATATCACCATGGGTTTACATATGCTTCCCCTCCGGATGCTTCAATGCCCTTCTCCCATATCATCCCACCCTTACCCTCATCCACAAAGTCCACGAGTCTATTCTATACATCTGCGTTCCTTTTGTTGTCTCCCATGTTGGGTTCTCATTACTGTCTTTCTAAATTCCATATATATGTGTTAATATACTGTATTGTTGTTTTTGCTTCTGGCTTACTTCACTCTGGATAATGGGCTCCAGTTTCGTCCATCTGAGTAGAATTGCTTCAAATGAATTTTTTTTTAATGCTGAGTAATATTCCATTGTGTATATGTACCACAGCTTTCTTATCCATTCGTCAGTTGATGGGCATCTAGGTTGCTTCCATGTCCTGGCTATTGTAAACAATGCAGCGATGAACATTGGGGTACACGTGGCTCTTTCAATTCTGGTTTCCTCGGTGTATATGCCCAGCAGTGGGATTGCTGGGTCATATGGCAGGTCTATTTGCAGCTTTTTAAGGAACCTCCACACTGTTTTCCATAGTGGCTGCTGTCTGAGCCACCAGGGAAGCCTTATTTTATTCATAAGTGCCCCCCAACTGGAAACAGCCCCAACGCAACCCCATGTGGAGAATGGTTAACCACAAGGGAGTATGTCCATAGGTAGGATACTACCCAGCAATACTGATACACAACAGCAAGAATGACTCCTAAACCCAGATGCTAAGCGAGAGAAGCCAGACTCAAAAGGCTACATATTGTCTGATTCTATTTATAGAACATTCTAGAAAAAGCAAACACTCTAGGAATGGAGGACAGATCAATGGTTGCCAGAAGTCAGGGGTGGAGTTAGACAATCTGACTGTAAACATACAGCCCAGGAGAGTTTTTAGTGGGGGAGGCAAAGCTTGTTTCTTGATGGTGGTGGTGGTTACATATCTCTATGCATTTGTGAAAACTCATGCAGCTGTACACCAAAAAGAGTGACTTTTAAATTTTGAAAACAGAAAAAAATGTAATTGTTCCTAAGTGAAGTAAGCCAGACAGGGAAAGACAAATATCATATAATATCACTTTTATCTAAAAAAATGATACAAATGAACTTACATACAATACAGAAATAGACTCACAGACATAACAAATTGATGGTTAGCAAACAGGAAGCTGGGAGAGATAAACTGGGAATTTGGGATTAACACTAACACACTACTCTATATAAAATAGATAATCAACAAGGACCTGCTATACAGCACAGGGAACTTTTAGTACCTTGTAATAATCTCTAAGGGAAAAAAAAAATCTAAAAATATATTTATATGTGTAACTGAATCACTATACTATACACCTGAAATTAACACAACATTGTAAATCAACTATAATTCAATAATAGAAATTAACCATAAACTAAAAAAATATATATATATATATATTCTGACCATGAAAAAAAAATGTTTAAAGATGCGAGGAATGAAAAAGAAAGCCAATTATATGGAAATAAAGGTGCAAATTTTTCCCCTAATCTAAATTTCTAGACCCTCTGAATTCTATCCATAGACTCCCAGGAGACTCCAGGTTAAGAATCCCACAGTGCAGACCAAGACGCTCAGGGATGTTACCAGAACAGTCCCTATGGCCAAAACTGTTTGGAAATGCGTGCTGAGTCGCTTCGGTCCTGTCCGACTCTTTGCGACCCTATAGCTGTGGTCCACCGGGCTCCTCTGTCCACGGGAATCCTACAGGCGAGAATCCTGGAGTGGGCTGCCATGCCCTCCTCCAGGGGAGCTTCCCAACCCAGGGATCAAATCCACATCTCTTATGTCTCCCGCATCGGCAGGCAGGTTCTTTACCGCTAGAGCCCCTGGGGGAGCTGCTGGGTTCACACACCTCCTCCAGTGGTACCTGCGCACCTGGCCACACCTGGCAGAGAAGCGTGGGGCAGGGTGCAGCCACCAGGGAGCCTTTGCAAATGCCATGCTGGGTCAGCACTCTTGGGCGCAGTGCCCATGGTTCCCTGCTCTTGCAGTCCCCAGCGCCAGGCCCAGGTACAGACTTGATAAACACCTGTATTTGTTAAACAAATAAAATATCCATCTTTGTTGATTTCTTTTAAAAACCAAGTTTACATATTTACCATACAACTCATACTTCCAACTAATTTACTTAAAATACCTTATTGCTTTAACACTAAGTATTTATATGATCATTTTAACATGAATCAGGATTGATAACTGTATTATTTGGGCTTCCATGGTAGCTCAGCTGGTAAAGAATCTGTCTGCAATGCAGGAGACCCCAGTTTGATTCCTGGGTTAGGAAGATCCCTTGGAGAAGGGATAGGATACCTACTCCAGTATTCTTGGGCTTCCCTGGTGGCTCAGATGGTAAAGAATCTGCCTGCAATGTGGGAGACCCAGCTTTGATCCCTGGGTTGGGAAAATACCTTGGAGAAGGAAATGACAACCCACTCTAGCATTCTTGCCTGGAGAATTCCCATGGACAGAGGTGCCTGGCGGATTACAGTCCATGGGGTTGCAAAGAATCAGATGCGATTAAGCACAGCACAGCATCTTGTGGCTTTAATACTAAGGATTTATATAATAATTTTAACATGAATAAGATTGATAACTTTATTATTTACATGACATATACCATGGAAGTAATTAACCTGAAAAATTACAGTTGACAGAATCTAATCGCATAAATCACCATGAATGCAAAGCACCTCCTAAGTTTTATTTAATAGTGCATATTCAACTCCTTCCCCCCAAATACAGTGGCTTACAGTTGTAACTTGAAATGCATATCAACCCAAGGTTTAATTTTGCTTTTAAGATTAAGTAGCACATGTATAATTTAAAAGTGATTTGAAACAGCAAACAATGTCATTGGGCTTACAATTAATGAGGTTTTGACAACTGCAAACAAATTGAATGCCTTAATCTATTCACAGCAATCTCTGTATTTAACAAACATGTCACTGTGCGTGACTATACAGTTAATTTCCGTTCTCCAGCATGAGAGCTGATTTACGGTGACCTTAACCTCTAATATTGCTCTTAGCGTCTGGTTCAGTTATGAAAGTTAGGCTGGACAAGGGACACCATGAAATCAAGTGCCACGATTTCTTCCTTTCTTTTTACCTTTTTTGGCCACAACACATGGCACGTGGGATCTTAATTCCCTGACCAGGAGAGGAATCCAGCCCCCTGCTCTGGAAGCATGAAGTCTTAACTGCTGGAATACAGGGGAAGTCCTAGAATTTTTCTTTTTTTTCCTGTAACTTCAGTACAGCCCTTATCTACCAAACACTGTGCTTTCCAAAATGTTATTTCAAAGATGGATGCACATTTCCAGTCCACACCTCCGAGTCTGTACTCAGGGTAGGATGTTTCCTATTTACTCAGCCTTGTAGATGGACTCGGCATAAACACGCATGTTGAGTTAACCCAATACACAAACCTCTCACATCCCGAGAACAATCGGTTCTAGGTACACAGAGAAAAACCAGTAAAGACATGAAATAGGGGAATGGATCGGCATTGGAACGCTTCCAAAAGAAGGCCACATAGAATCAGTACAAACCGATGGTAATATGTGCCTTTAAAAATGGTTTAAGAATTGCTGTATCTGCACTAAAGTTTCACCCATTTCCTTCCCACTCAGAAGTTCCAGGCTCTAAGGAAACAGAATGGGCTTGTCAATAACGAACACGATTTACTGAAAGGGAAAGAGGGCCAGGAAGTCGGCACACAGACGAGAACTGGATAAACAGAACAGGAGCAACCGAGAGGCTACTTCCTCTGTTAAACGAAAGGCATTTTAAGGTTTGTTGGGATGGTTGCATGAGAATGGCTAGAGAATGAGAGAAGAACAGCCTTAAATCTTTTTTTTTTTTTTTTAGTTTTGCCATACAATGACATGATATCGCCATGGGTTTACATATGCTTCCCCTCCGGAACCCCCCTCCCTCCTCCCTCCCCCCGGGAAATCTCGATGCACCAGCCCCGAGCATCAATCCTGGGCTGGCGATTGATTACACATATGATAATTAACATGTTTCAATGCCATTCTCCCATATCATCCCACCCTTTCCCTCATCCACAGAGTCCACGAGTCTATTCTATACATCTGCGTTCCTTTTGCTGTCTCGCATGCTGGGTTCTCGTTACCGTCTTTCTAAATTCCATATATATGCGTTAGTATACTGTATTGTTGTTTTTCCTTCTGGCTTACTTCACTCTGGATAATGGGCTCCAGTTCTGTCCACCTGAGTAGAACTGATTCAAATGAATTTTTTTTTAATGCTGAGTAATATTCCATTGTGTATATGTACCACAGCTTTCTTATCCATTTGTCAGTTGATGGGCATCTAGGTTGCTTCCATGCCCTGGCTATTGTAAACAATGCGGCGATGAACATTGGGGTACACGTGGCTCTTTCAATTCTGGTATCCTCGGTGTATATGCCCAGCAGTGGGATTGCTGGGTCATATGGCAGGTCTATTTGCAGCTTTTTAAGGAACCTCCACACTGTTTTCCATAGTGGCTGTACTAGTTTGCATTCCCACCAACAGTGTAAGAGAGTTCCCTTTTCTCCACATTCTCTCCAGCATTTACTGCTTGTAGATTTTTGGATTACAGCCATTCCAACTGGTGTAAAGTGATACCTCATTGTGGTTTTGATTTGCATTTCATAATGAGTGATGTTGAGCATCTTTTCATGTGTTTGTTAGCCATTTTTATGTCTTCTTTGGAGAAATGCCTGTTAAGTTCTTTGGCCCACTTTTTGATGGGGTCGTTTATTTTTCTAGAATGGAGCTGCAGGAATTGCTTGTATATTTTTGATATTAATTGTTTGTCCGTTGCTTCATTGGCTATTATTTTCTCCCATTCTGAAGGCTGTCTTTTCACCTTGCTTATAGTTTCCTTTGTTGTGCAGAAGCTTTTAATTTTAATTAGGTCCCATTTGTTTATTCGTGCTTTTATTTCCAATATTCTGGGAGGCGGGTCATGGCGTATCCCGCTTTGCTTTATGTCAGAGAGTGTTTTATCCTCTAGGAGTTTTATTGTTTCTGGTCTTATGCTTAGATCTTTGATCCATTTTGAGTTTATCTTTTTGTATGGTGTTAGAAAGTGTTCTAGTTTCATTCTTTTACAAGTGGCTGTCCAGTTTTCCCAGCACCACTTGTTAAAGAGGTTGTCTTTTCTCCATTGTATATTCTTGCCTCCTTTGTCAAAGATAAGGTGTCCATAGATGCATGGATTTATCTCTGGGCTTTCTATTTTGTTCCATTGATCTATATTTCTGTCTTTGTGCCAGTACCATACTGTCTTAATGACTGTGGATTTGTAGTTTACTGTTTTTAAATGTATTTGCAAAAGAATTTCTCATATCCGCCAATAACCATTCCAATTATCAAATCATGTCATTATTATTTTAAAATATTCCTTTTTCTGAAGTTTTGCTCTAAGTGTAAATCTGAAGGCTACCACTAACGTAATTTGCGAATTTTGGAGGGGGGAAGCAATTCAGGGTTATTGTATTAGGAAATCAATATTCCCCCTAATAGTTTTTGCCGAGTACATTAATTTTCTTGGCCAAAAAATGATGGTGCTTTCCTGTTTTATACCCAAATATAATACAAAAATATGGGGAAATCCATTTAAATAAAAATAGCAAAATAATAATCATAATAAATAACACATTAAAAGGTGCCCAGATTAATGGAAATTACTATTCGCTCCTAAAAGTAATGGCTTCCCAGATGGCACTAGTGGGAAAGAACCTGCCTGCCAATGCAGGAAATGCAAGACATATGAGTTTGACCCCTGGGTCAGGAAGACCCCCTGGAGAAGAAAATGGAAATCCACTCCAGTATTCTTGCCTGGCAGGCTACAGCCCATAGGGTCACACAGAGTCGGACATGACTGAAGTGACTTAGCATGCACTTAAACATAAAGTTTAAATCAGGAAAGTAACTCACTCTATGTCCCCCTATGGAATCAGTCATTTGTATTCTGACATACAGACTAAAATAACCCACTGAAAAATGTTATTTACTGTATGTTCTTTAGCCACGCATTTTATTCAAAGGTGTGGCCATCTTAGGATGTCCATCCGGAATTACAGGAGGCTCAACACAAGCTCCTGAGGTTCCCAGGCGCGTCTCCTCCAAGCTGTTCTGCTCATCACAACCCCACCTGCTGGAGCGTCGACAGGCCCTGCTTGGACAGCAGACAGACGCGGGACGGAAGCCCAGCTCTGCCACCTTCTAGGGGACAGGGCCCCAAACAACTCGTGTCCCTTGTCCAAGGCTTAGTTTTGCTAATCATAGTATAGGCTGGCATCTTACACCCATTCAACTTAAGAGAATTCAGCGACATGAAATGAATCTACTCTGTCCTTCTCTGCCTTCTTAGAGGGGGCATCTTGCCACAGAAATATGATTCCAGGATTTATTTTCTTAAAAAAACAAAACAAAACAATATTTTAAAAAGGAATCTATGCCTTAATAACACAGTCTCTGAAAATAAAAGTCAGTGCCTCCTCGAGTGTCCACCGATGACACTGACGGATTCCAACGATGGAGGAAAAAAGGGGCTGGATCAGCCTCACTGATGTAGTGGCACCCGTGCCACCTCCCTGCAGGTATGAGAGACCACCCTGGAGTGGGGCTCGCCCCAGCTTTTCTGTCCCCCTTACTCTGTGGGGATGGAGACTTGAGCTATGCACACACTGGCACGCAGAGGCAACTGAATGGCAGCTGTCCCCAGGGTCTCCCCGTCTCTGCATCTCTCCTCTCTCCAGTAGACCCGACAGCAGCTGCCTAACTGCCCCCACCCCGATCCTCGCCCGGGGGTTCCCCTCGCTCCTGCTCCATCCGATCCCTCTGCATACACGGAACCGTCACGGTCCCCACGGAGCTGTCCATGTCTCTGTCTGGTTCCCCACGCCCCTCCCGTCGAGGCTCCTGCCCCCAGTTAACCAGGAAACCTGAATACAGTTCTTGGAAAAGGAATCAAATTTTCCTGCTGTGATGTGGAAGCCTCCCACAGAAGGAAAAAAGAAAAACTAACATTAAAGGTGAATTTTCCAAATCTAATTTCCCAGGCAGAACAACTAAAAATGCTTGCTTCTTCTCTTGTTCACCACTAAACATGCTGATATTAAAACAGCCTTGTGGGCAAGAACAAAATAAAAACAAGCTCTTTAAAATGTTTAATAGCCTATTCTTCCTTCCAGAAGACAATCAATTAGAGTAGAGAGGGGGAAATGAAGAAAACAAACAAACAAACAAACCCTCAGTGTGTTTTTCTTCCGTACAGCATGAGACACTGCAAACAGCTATATATAAAGCTATCGTGGTCCCTCACTATGAGCAAAAGAGGAAACCTGAAAGGTGGATCCTCTGCCTTGAGAAAACACAAAACGCAAAGCCTTGACCTTAAAAAAAATCATTAAGAAGTGATTATTTGTTCCCTAAAAGGGTTAGCTACTTTACAAAAGGATTATCTACAGACTTCTAGACGGTATTAAGCTAAGCCAGTGTATATAAACCATGATTCAAATTAACATAACTTTTCAGGAATATATTAATATGTAATACAGAGTGTACTTGGAGACAAAAATAACCCTTGGGCTCAGTACAAACCAGGCAGCATGAACACCGGTGTTTGGGGGTGCCCTTAGCAGCCTCAACTCTTCCTCCTACTTTTCAGCATCCTTCTTAGGTGCACCATCGGTGGCTCAAAGCGCTCCACCTCCCAGGGCAGGGTCCCACCTACACCTCTCCCTCCACACAGCTGCAGCCCAGTTTGACAGGGAGGTGACCTGGGCTACAACCATCAGTCCTGCCAGGACGGACTCTTCAGGGTGGGTCGTGGATCCAGGGATGTCCTGAAACCAGGGGCAGAGGGAGCAGCTGCAAGAGTCCAGTAGCAGCAACGTCCAGCAGCTCCAGCAGCCCCGGGCCACAGGCCACCTCCTCGCTGAAAGCTTCCGTTGGCCCCGCCTTGACTGCGGTTCAGACCGTGAGCCTTGGCCTTGCCCCTTTTCTGAAACTGTTTATCCAGCCTTCCAGTTGATTCCAAGGACCACTCTGTAACCTTCTGCCAGTTCCTTTTCTCAATTCTGTGTTGTCACAGCTAAAAGCCACAACTAACACACCCAGGATAATACAAGAATAAAGGTTCCTCACCAACACCTTCCTCACTGGAAGGACTGATACTAAAGCTGAAGCTCCAATACTTTGGCCACCCGATGCAAAAAGCCGACTCATTGGAAAAGACCCTGATGACTGAAGGCAGGAGGAGAAGGGGACGACAGAGGATAAGAGGGTTGGATGGCATCACAGACTCAATGGACACGAGTTTGAGCAAACTCTGGGAGATCGTGAAGCATAGGGAAGCCTGGTGTGCTTTGGTCCATGGGGGTCACAAAGAGTTGGACACGATTTCACGGCTGAACAATGGCCAACATCTCCTCTTTGGAAAGGACTGGTCATTCTTCTTGGCATAAGTGGGGCTAACCTGTGTGACCAATGGAATACTGCTGGAAAGACCTTGTGACTTCTGAGGCTGGATCTTAAAAGATGTTTCAACTTCTGCCTCGCTTTCTCTGGGATCACTGTCTCTGGGGGAAACCAGCTGCCCTTCATAAGGATGCTCAGTGGGCCCTTTGTATGTCTCCACATGGGAAGGCACTGTGGCCTCCAATCCATAGCCAACTTCAGCTTGGAAGTGGGTCTTCCAGCTCCAGCCAAGCCTCAGATATGCTAGCTTCAGACAGGTGTGTGTGTTCAGTCGCTCAGTCATGTCCGACTCTCTGTGACCCTACGGACTGTAGCCTACCAGGCTCCTCTGTCCATGGGATTTTCCCAGCAAAAATACTGGAGTGAGTTGTCGTTTCCTCCTCGAGGGGATCTTCTCTACCCAGGGATCGAACCCATGTCTCCTGCAGTGCAGGCAGATGCTTTACTGCTGAGCCACCGGAGAAGCCCTTCAGACAGGCGAGATGAGACAAAATTGCCAACTCTGTTCTGGAGCTTGGAAAACTGAGGTCTGTGCCAAAGGCTGCATTTGGCACAGACCTTATTTCCCAGAACCACCTCTTCAGTGCCCGGGAGTGTGCAGTGCAAAGTATCCCAGGGATTCCTCTGAAGGCCTCTGCTTAAAACAGCAAGGGTACTGAGGGCTGAGATTTTCTGGCTTTGCTCATTCATTAGAGCAGCTAATTTTCAGCAAGCTCAGCTACAGTTGTACCAGTGCTCCATTACTTCTAGATGTAAAAATGATACATTGTCAATAGTTTTTAGGGACGATGAAAGCACCAAGATGTGTGGGTCAGGGCCAATGTTTCCTGTTCTGTAACCAAATGGGGCCCTATTGAACCTCTCACCCATATTACCCTGGTTAATCTTGCAGTTTTTGTTGCGTAGGTCATGAAATAGCCCCTGAACACACACAGAAAGGGAAGTTGGACATGGGGGAACAGGCCGGCTGTAGCTGACGGTGAAATCCTACTGACAAAAGCTGTTTAGTCACTCAGCCCTGTCCAACTCTTTTGAGCCCAACGGACTATATCTGGCCAGGATCCTCTGCCCATGGGATTTTCCAGGCAAGAATGCTGGAGGGATTGCCAAGTCCTTCTCCAGGAGACTTTCCTGACCCAGGGGTCAAACCCACGTCTCCTGCATTGACAGGTGGATTCTTTACCACTGAGCCACCGAAAACTATGCATGTGCCCAATCACGCAGCTCAAAACCACCTTGTCCCCCTTCCCTTGTCCTTCCTGATAAAGAACCACATCTGTGACCCTATAAAAGCTAACCACACAGTCATGCCTGACTCTTTGTGATCCCATGGACTGTGTAGCCCACCAGGCTCCTCTGTCCATGGAATTCTCCAGGCAAGAATACTGCAGTGGATTGCCATTTCCTTCTTCAGTGACTCTATCACTCAGCCCCATTCCCAGCCCCAACTCTTTCTTAATAAAACTGCTTAGGAGTTTGTTCCCACATGTTCCTTTGATTTGTTCAGACACGCAGTTTCCCAGAGACATGACCCGCCTCACGCCATGGTTAATTGTATTTTTTATGCATCTTGTCACAGTATTTAAACTTCCACCCAAAGGCTCCTTGTACTCGTCATGGATATTTTCCAGCTTAAGCCTCCTGCAGGGAAATGTTCCCCTCCAGCTAGACCAGACGGTGCAGCGTTTACACAGACTTTATCCGGATCTGTGCTGCTTGATTAAGGGGCTGAGCTCCTACCAACCAGAAATCAGGCAGGGTGGGGTGAGGGTAAGGGAGCGGGCACCCCACCTGAAGGTCAGCTCCAATCCCGGTTCATAACAGACCCTGCCAGAGGCAACAGGAAGTAAAATATGTGTTGTTTGAACTTTGCATTAAAGAAAGTAACTCCAACACTAGGGTATCTTGACAGAATTTTTCACAACGTGGAAACTCTCCATGGAACCATTAGGACTAATTCAAAATGATTCTCCAATCAGGAGCCATTGGGCAAATCGTTCTGGTATTCGGTTCTCCTGGGCTTGAAGCCCTCAGCCCTGGGTATCTGTGGTCCCATGGGCAGGGTCTCTCCGGCGGCCCCTGGGGGGGCCTCTTTCCTGGAAGTCCATCCCCCTGGCTTCCTCACGTGATAAGGCAATTGGATCTTTTTATTTTTTGGAGACTGGACAACAGCAGGCAGGAAACAATGGGCATTTCTTGGACCGGCTTGGCTGTTACTCATTTCAAAAGAATGGCATGCCAGTGGTGAAGTGCCAGCTCCCAAGGCTGCCAGCCTGGGCAGGCGTGCAGTGGGCAGGAAAGCGGCCCAAGGCACGAGGCCACAGCTGCAGCCACCCGTGGGCCCTCATTCCACAGCATGAGTGTCCCCAGCGCAGGAGGGTGAGCTCAGGAGGGCTTGGGCTTCTGGAAAAAAAAGAAGCCCCAGGGGTGAAAGTGAGGATGGGGAAACATGAGAGTCCAGTGGGGAGGAGGGGACAAGGGTGGCCACAGTCGCTGGGTGACCTTGCCACCCTTCCCGTCTGGCCTTAAGAGTCCAGCCTCCTTCAGACGTTAAGTTTAGGAACAGAGTCCTAGGAATCTGGGTTCACTACCAGAGAGATGGGCTCTTGACAGAGAGCCTGGCAGTACTGCAGTTCTGGGGGGTGGAGAGGGATAGCCACTCAGCAATCAACACCCAGTGGAAATGGGGCCCCCCCATGAACACATGCTTCTCCGGATGGATGGGAAGGGAAGCAGGCATGGGAGGCCCTCTCAGTCCCACAGGGGTGACACCAGGACCTCGGGGTGGTCCCCTTGTCCCACATGGACCGCTGAGTGAGGCTGAGCTGTGTGCCGCTGGCCTCTGAAGGGAATCCTGGGGGCAGACTGACAGACGTGGAAGCCCAGGCCCTAGGTAAAGGTTGTAAGGGCAGGATCCTTAGATTCTATTTAGCATTGGAGCTCCAGCACCCAGTAGGTCTCTCCCATTCATGTTTACTGAATGGATGAGTGGATGGATGGATGTATATGACTATGAGTCTCCTGGGGCTTATGTCTGTGGGGAGCAATGCACCCCTCAAGCTGTCACCACCACCATCACCACCATCATCACTCCACCATCACCCTCATACTGCCAGGAACAAACCCTCCAATGTTTACTTGGTTTAGTCCTCCTCGTTCTGAAACTGTCATCTTTTAAAAAGCAACACTTGAAAGTGGCCCCAGGTGAGTCCCCAGGTGACCTCATCATGGTCAGTCTATCTAAGAGTTCTCATTTAGGATGGAAGTGGCTGGAGCAGGACTGAAAGGGGAGCAGAATGCAAACAAAGGAGATTCCCGAAGATTCCAGCCACCCTCAGTGCAGCACTCAGGACTGGTGCCCTCCCCACGATGGTTCCATTTCAGTCCTGTGAGCCACGGGTACCAGGTAACGCCTCAGTCCCTCTCTCAGCCGCCAGGCACTGGTGCTTCTTCTCCACCCACTGCCCTCTGCCACCATGGAGAGGCCTGACCTCATTCCTGGGCCTGTGAGAAAAGCCCCTGATTTTTTCCACCCAGCCACAGGTTGGAATTCCCTGGGGAGCTTTGTAAGCAATGCAGCTCCTGGCCTCATGATACACAGGGGGCTCTGGGACCTGCCCTGTGACTCAGAGGCATGGCCTCACTGGAAAAGACCACCCAGAGGCTCTCCTGCCCCCTGCCCACCCCTCATCAACCGCCCCCAACATTCATCATCAGCGCTTTCCTTCCTCAGAACTCTTCTTTGCCTCCCCTAGCCCAAGACAAGCTCAAGTCCACCCACTAATTCTAAGACCATTCCTAGGCAGGTCCAGGGCTCCTCCCTTCCTCTCCCTGAGTGGTTCACCCTCTTCCCTTCCCCTGAAGGCCCTAGCCACTCCCCACAAAGGGTACAGTGGTTTGAGGGGAGCTGCTCTATGTCCAACCCCTGACAGCATGCAGGGCTCCAGCCTGGACAATCAGAATAGGGTGAATCCTGGCCCCCAAAGTGCAAGCTTTGGGCGCAGTGAGTGACCGAGGCCTGGTGCATCAGAGCCAAGGAGACTCACTCTGGAGTCCATGGCCTCACCTGCTGGGGAAGGCTCTCTCCTGTGGGGATTATGGACACGAGGCTGCTGGAGACACAGGGGGAAGAGCCTGTCCCGAGAAGGAGGAAGGGGTGGGGCCTTGACAGCAATGCTGAACCACTGGATCCCGCTCTTTCCCAACCTTCAGTTACGCAAGTCGGTGAGGCCCCTAGTGAGATGAACTGTGTTCCCATCTCTGACACCTCAAGATCCCTGATCATATGGAACCTGCATCTCCCAGCCTGTGGGGTGACATCGCACCTTCCTCTGCACTGGGGTCCCCAGAAGTCCGGGCGGGGGGATTGGGTGGAAGAAAAGAGGGAGCACTAGCCTGAGGTCCAGACTTTCTAGCAGACCCTCCCGTAGATGGCCCTGGAGGCCACAGCCGCATCGGTCACGGAAGTTGTTTCCTCTGCCCCATCACCAGCACCCCCTCCTGGGGAGGGTGGTGACCGCAGGGCGGTGGCACGCCACCAGCATCCTGGGGACAGGCACCCTGGCTAGGGGCGGGGAGCGTAGTGGACCCTCAACCAGACTCAGAGTGGAGGCCGCAAGGGGCTCATCACGGAAGGTACAGCCCGCTCAGGCTCCGGGGGCTGCCCTCTTCCAGGGACTCATCTCATGGGAGCCTAACCAATGTCTCAAGTCAGAGGTGACAGGGGGTGAGCCCCAGGTGACAGGACACCGATCACTCCACGGGTCTCCACGCACAGTGCTGCCATCAGCTAGGCAAGAGTGACACCCACACAGCCAAGCCATTCCCACGCTGTCATTCAGACTGTCAGCTCAGAAGTCACCCCGAGAAGCATGGCCACACTCCCCACCTGGTGGGCCTGAAAACAGACACCCACAGCACATCGAGCCTGGCTGCGCCAGTCTCCAAGTTACCAGTCCCAAAAGAAAAGGGCCATCTTTGTGCAGCACTTACAGATCACTGTCATACTGAAGCAAGCAAGCAAACAAAAGAAAAAGAAAGAAAATCCTTTGCACAGTAAAGTAACCAGGATTGATGTCATTGATTTCTGCCCGCCCATTCATTCAGGACGTGCATTTTGATACAACAAATAATAAATCATTTGCTAAACAAAAGCATGCCAGCCACAAGAAGCACACGTGTGACTGACCACCTTCTGAAATACCACCTACATACAGCTGGCCGGGCAGCAACCACACCCAAAGGGCTGGGCCGGTGAGACTCAGGCCAGGCAGACAGAAGATGCAGGCCTGGCCGTGAGGCAGAGTCCCTCTCCTCCAGGCTCTGCTGGGGGCTGGAACATTTGACTCCTGTCAAGACAGACAGATAGGTGGGGCTTTCAGGTGATGGAAGCAGACGAGGGGCATCCATCTCCCGAGACCCCGGAGCATGACCAGGGGGTCAGATGCGGGAGGGAGGTGAAGGGGTCGGCCTACCCCATCTCTCATGAGAATGTGAGAAGGAGGTCTGAGTCAGGACGTGGTCCCAGGAACGGGCATCGTGACCCTGCAAGTCTTAGGGTGCTCACCGGGGGCCAGCATCATTCTCGGGCTCTAAACAGGGGGATAGCATGGGTCCCCAAACGTCTCAAACAGATAAAGCCTAAAACAAAAAGGGAAGGATTGGCTTTGTCTTGTCGTTACTTCTTTACAGAGTTTTTCTCTTCCCTTATGATTTATAACAGGCTATTGCATAAGGCTCTCTGTGCTGCACAGCAGGGCTCTGCTGATTATCCACCCTATAGATAAGACTTTGCGTCTGCGAGCCCCAAAGTCCTAGTCCATCTCTCCCTCAACCCCCTTCTCCCTGAGAAACCACCGGTCTGTTCTCTACGTCTGTGAGTCAGTTTCTGTCTCGTGGATCAGTTCATTTGTGGCATATTTTAGATTCCACATCAGACAGAGCCCAGACGCTGATAAGGGTCTTTAGAAGGCCAAAGCTCTTCCATCTATCTGGTTCCAGCCTCCTCACCCCTGGGCTCCAGGTCCCCTGAGTCACCTGCTGTTCCCCAGAGAGGTCATGCCATTTCTCAGTGCTGGGCAAGCACAGGGAAGTCTGTCTGGAATGTTCCAGGCCTGCTGGCCGCCAAGAAGCATTCTTGAAAATGACGCCTGCTCATTGCTGAAGCTCTTCCAGGCCCCACTTCTCAAGCCGTCGGGGCAACTCTGCTCTACCTCTGCATCCATGTTTGCATTATATATGCCCTGGCAATGATCAGCTTTGCCCTCCTACGGGTGCAGGGCAGGGGACTCCAACCTCTAGGATCTATTGCCTGATGATTTGAGGTGGCAATAATTAGAGAAATAAAGCGCACAATATATGTAATGTGCTTGAATCATCCCCAAACCATTCCCCAATCTCCACTCACAGAAAAACTGTCTTCATGAAACTGGCCTCTGGTGCCAAAAAGGCTGGGGACCACTGGACTGTAGGGCACCCTCAGGACAGGTGTCATGACTGCTTGGCAATGCCAGTGTTAAGCCTGATTTGAGTATACCACAGACACTCAATAAATGTTTAAAACCCAATTTGTCCCTTCCATACCACCTTACAGACTGCTCTCCAATACTACCCACATTTGATGAAAACCAAGAAAGATCCTTTCAAAGAATATTGTTGGCTGGCTAAGAATAGGCCTAGCTTGGCACAATTCTGTGCAAAATTATTAAATTTCTGGCTCTTGCATCTTTATATTATGTTGAGCCAAATTCAGGACTTTGCTCCAAGGAATTTAAATGAGCAGACTGATACCATCTCCAATACATGACTGAGCTTTAGCTGATGTTCGCAACACGGCTGAAAAGTAATTTATTGAATTACTGATGCACTTAATAAAGTGCTGCCAAAAGCTCAGAAGGCAAGGGTGCTGAGCCAACTGCACTTGAACTTGAAGGACGGGGTGACTGTTCCAAAGCATTTTTATGTCCAGGACTTAAACGTTCAGCTGTTTATAAAACTAAGGCCACTTTCAGAGCCAGAAAAACCACCTACTGAAGAAAAGTGTCCATTACAAGGAATAATTTTACTAGTAACCAGGCAGGTTTTGAGAGGACTTAAAATAACATGGTTGCAAAGGAGAGTTTCTTTTGATTAGCCAATGTCTTAGTACAGCTAAGATGGGCTTATTTGCACATGGTTAAGAAGTTAAAATATTTTAATCTCCTTGGAAGAGCACCTCTGTGTCTAGGAGTCATTAAAGCAAGTGCCCTAAGGAAACAGCTTGGGAGCCCAAACTGAGCTCCTGCAAACCCTTGAGTGTCATAAAAGGACACACACATTCTGGTTAATTCACACTGACTCCCCACCTCTGTCCCCCTGGAATTGTGAGAGAGCTTCTGCTTCTGAGAGTCAGTGAGTTTGGTCTGACTGGTAGCCCCATGCTTAAAGGGAGTGACAGGTCACCCTTTTGCTCTCTGAAACCATCTGAGACTGCACCCTGGGATTTAATTCCTGCTTACAGGTACCGAGACCCAGGGCTCCCATTCTGGATTGAAAGAGAGTTTGGAGGCCTCCTTAGATGACAACGACTGGAAGATATTAGCTCAGTATCTGAGTCTCTCTGTCTCTCTGCTTTGTACCAAGTGCATTAGTATAAAATGACTATGAGCAGGCCAGCCCTGGGAAAATTGTAAGAAAAACTGACCACCTGTATCCTCAGAGCCTCTCCTGAGACATATTTCAAATGACAAAAGAAAAGCTTTATTCCGTGACAAGCATCCAGACAGACTGGTGAGTGAGGTGGGGCAGAGCGGGGGAGGGTGGTCCATGACATCAAGTCACGGAGATGGGTGCCCCGCTTGGAGGCCGGCGTTTGGAACGGGAGAAGAAGGCGAGGCCGGAGCTCCCGCAGTTTAACGGGGGGCCTGCAGGGCCAGGAGCCTGCACCGACCAGGCTCTGCGCCCCCCGACTCCCAGGGTCCTCATGCACGCTGGCACAACAGTCAGGGCCAAGTCTGCTGGAAGCCAGCTGAACTCAGCGAGCAGACCCATGGAAGCCCAGGGACACTGCCTGAAAACACCAAGTCCCTCTGGGGCGAGGGACAATATAAAAAGGCTGAGTCCAAAGGTCACTCAGAACAACACACTGTAACCAAGTAGCTAGGCGATGAGACATTCACAAATCCCGGCCAAGAAGAAAAATGGAACTTATTGGCTCTTGAGTACAAATACCAGTGACTAATGTTCGGCTGGAAATGACCAAATAGATCTCAGGACATCAACAATCAAAAGGATGCCTTCGTTTTAGACAGCGGACATGGCGCGACTTGCTTTGAGGACACAGCAGATGCTGCCGAGCAGAGAGCAGAGCTCGGGTTATCCTGAGCCTGGACTCGAGGCAGCGCCATGAATGTCTGGCAAGCTCGCTCAGGTAATGATGATCCAGCCACATGACAGCCTTGTCCGGGACAAGTGATCGTGCCCACTGCAGACAGGGGGGATCGCACTGGAAGGTGTGTTAAGTCTCTGGCCCCTAACGGCAGTGCCCAGAGCCCCAGTCTTGACCCTGTCCCTCTGGTCCAGTCTGTGCTCTGAGCCCTGGGCTGGGTGCCTCCCAGTGATGAGCAGAACCTGGGGCTTAGACTCGCTGCGGGTTCTCAGACGGAGTGAAATGGCTGCCGAGCGGAGAGACCTCAGCATGCAGCCTCCTCCCCTGGTGCACTCTGGGCTCTGTCCACCTCCCTTGGAAGCTGCGCTATTCTGGGAGCTCCAGGCACCTGGCGAGCATCCTGCATCCCTGGGGAGGATGATGCAGCCTTGCACCCGCTGGGGGAGGGTGGCTGACACTCAACACTCATTCTGGCATGGGCCCTTCTGCCACATCCCATCTACTGCTGCTGGAGCCCAGCCCCAGGGTCCAGACTAGCTTTCCTATCAATTCCTCATTCACTACCCAATAAACATAACAGCAAATGCTTGCCCAAAATGCTTCAGGTTTTTAGCACATAAAAATTGAAAGCAAAAGCATTAGCTGCTCAGTCACGTCCAACTCTTTGCACGACCCCACAGACTGAAGCCTGTCAGGCTCCTCTGTCTATGGAATTCTCTAACCAAGGATAATTTTTTCCCTTCTGTCCCCAAATGGAGTTTATATTTGTTCCAGGGAGAAAGAAAACATTGGCCCCTTTTTTGGTTATCTCATCCAGCTTATATTCACTGGCTACACTAACACATCCTTGACTGGGGAATTTTTGCAGAAGCTAATGCCTACAGTGTTAATACATCTCTGGTGAATGATGTGTTAATTGGGATTCTGGATTATACTTGAAACATATTTTAAAACACACATTGAAAAAACATATTTATTTGGTTCTTATTTTCTGGAGATCAATATAAAAGGATATGCTGCTTTTCTGAAAGATAATGTTAAATGTTTTTTTTTTTTTATATATATATATATAAGCTTCAATAACTCCTTTGAAGTGTCTGAGGAGTTGAAAGAAAGACATCAGGTTCGCATTTCTGGCTCTGAGCCGGGAGCTGTGTGAGTTCAAAGAGGCTGAGAACCACATCAAAACTCCTGGGTTCGAACACCTGGGTGGGGAGGCCCTTGATGGATGAGGTTTGGGAACAGCAGCCAGACTGACAGAAGCAAAGGAAGCCAGCGTGATAATCCCCAAACGAGGGCTCTCCTAGCCCAAACCTGGCAGACGCTGCCCCCACCACCCCCGAAACTGTGCGCCTGCATCTGTGAAATTCACCGAAAACCCTTTACCTCTGATGCAGCTGATCTAACACCCATCCATCCAAAAGGTCATCCAGCACTCTACTATTGGAGAAAAATGTAAGTGACGTGAAACAGTGAGAAGTTAACTCTCCAGAGAAGCCTTCGAGTGTGTCTGGGGTCAGCAAATTGTCCATGAGCATAATTGTCCTCTGGGTAGGCCTGGCAGACAGAGATGCGGCCCCTGTGATGACCCAGCAATGGGAGGCAGCCCAGCTGTGGATGGAGCCGGGGGTGGGGGTGGGGGGAGCTGCACCACTGACCGAGTGAACAGCCTGAAGCCAGTCAGCACCCTGGGCTTAGGAGGGGCTCAGAGATGGCCCAGTGCCCACACATCTCTCTCTGGAGACAAGAAGTGTAAAGTTCTGAGAGTTTGGGGGGAAGTCTGTGGCTTCACAGCCTTCATTTCCTAGAATAAAGAAGCCCTTCTCTTGACACTGGGGCTACCCTAGTTCTAGACCACACTGCTTCTTGACCCTGGGTTTGGCTGGCTTGCGTCTTGCACACAGCCTGGTTTAATCCAGCCTGTGGACACAGGCTAACGGGCATAAAAGCTTGCATCTCTGCCTCCCAGACCACTCTTAACACTCAAGTGTTAGACACACTAAATGGTGTGTGTTAATGAATGGACTGGTTCATGGCGCACAGTTCACGTTATGAGATTAGAATACTAAACCACACAGATCTTACATCCTTGTTCAAATTATCATGAAAAAATAAAGTTAACTGCCATATCTCACTGCACTGATTTAAACAAGCACTTTGGATGGCACACAGAAACTACGTATCCATTAGTGTGGATTCTGCAAACACTAATGACCTTAGGTGGAGGGGTTAGGAAGGCTTTCTGGAGACCCAGGCATTTGAAGCGGGCCTTGAAGTATGGGTAGGAGTCCCAAAGATGGAGATAAGGGGGAAGGAGATTCAGATGAGGAGGCTGAGCAGGCTCCACCTTCGAGGATCTAGAAAGCCTGGGGTGCCTTCAGGGAGCATGGACCCATAGGTTCAATGGAAGGCAGCATGCCAAGAGGAGCGGAGGTGAACTAGGAACATGCAGCTTTTTCCTAGAGATCATCAAATATTAAGAAGGCCAGTCTTTATCTTAATGGATATAATTGTCTCTGTTTTGACAGCAGAACCTCTATAAGGGTAACTCAAACATTATAAATGGAAAAGACACGTCAAATAAAAGAATGGAAAGTGACTTCCACCATGTCCCGACTGCTCTGCAACTCGCCTCCTGGGGAGGTCATCTGAGGTCGCTTTGGTCCAGGTCAGGCAGTCATTTTAGCAAGTACATTCAGCATCTCTAGAAGCACTGGCTCTGTGGTCCCTTGGCAGGCGTCTCTTCTCTCTAAAAAAAGGGTGGCTGCCTATCAACCACACAGACATCCCCTAAAAACACACAAATGCCTCTACATCCTCAGACCAGTTCCTAAAATGTTTCCATTCATCCATTGATAAGTTACCAGAGCCTCCCGTCAGGTACCTGCCTGGGTGCTGAGAACACAGCATTTTCCTCGGGGAAATAAAAATCCAGCACGTCTTTTCCGCAGCAGGATGGAGGCTGGTGTGATTAAGACAAAGGAAACATTAGGCAGTGCTGGGCTGGGTGGGAGGTCACAGGTGTGATTTGGGACGTGTTAAGTTGGGGGCTAAGCTCAGATGGAAAGCTGAGCACGCAAGAATTGATGCTTCTGAACTGTGGTGTTGGAGAAGACTCTTGAGAGTCCCTTGGACTGCAAGGAGATCCAACCAGTCCATCCTAAAGGAGATCAGTCCTGGGTGTTCATTGGAAGGACTGATGTTGAGGCTGAAACTCCAATACTTTGGCCACCTGATGTGAAGAGCTGACTCATTGGATAAGACACTGATGCTGGGAAGGATTGGGGGTAGGAGGAGAAGGGGACGACAGAGGATGAGATGGTTGGATGGCATCACCGACTCAATGGACATGGGTTTGGGTGGACTCAAGGAGTTGGTGCTGGACAGGGAGGCCTGGCGTGCTATGGTTCATGGGGTCACAAAGAGTCGGACACAACTGAGTGACTGAACTGAACTGAACTGAGTTGGGGGCATTTGCCATTCCAGAAGAAATGTCAAGTGGGCACCTGAGCCTGGGACTTGCAGTGGACAGTCCTAGGATAGGACGTGCTTCTGACCTGGAAGGAGGGAGTTTTGTTAAAAGCGGGCAGCTTGGCCTGGGGTGATGCCGCAGGAGAGAAAAGTGAAGCAAGGGCACACAGTGTGGAGGAGACCAATATCCATGTTCCAGCTCCACGACTAACCAACTCTCAACTGCGGTCAACTCCTCACATATCTGCCTTCAACACACCCCCTCTGACGGACCCTGGCCCCCACTCCACGGCCACTGCAGCCCCTCTATGGGTGGATGATTTGCAGACACACACACCCATCCCGGATGGATGGGAGGGGTAAAGCATGAGGACACGGGGCTTCCTTGGGGCACTGGCCAGGTCCTCTCGGGGCCAGGCAAGGTCCCTCCACAGAGTTGAGAAGTGGCCCCCGTGTGGGGCTGTGGACCTGCCAGCAGCTTCACACCCTCTGCGCCTCCACAGGGGTCCCAAGAAGCCTCCCAGTGACAGTGATGGGACTTCCTCATTCACTGCCAACCACGCACATGGCTGGGGGCGCTGAGCGGCTTTGGTTTTACATCTAAAACCATCTGGATTCAGCCAAGGACCTGGCCTTCTACAGGAACAAATCTAGATCTTAGCTCCTACTGACACACGGAAAGTTTCTAGGGTAGGGGAGGGGGCAGTGGTTGGTTCACAAGCATCGCTGACACCAGTGAACAAAGGCCAGAGGTCACAGTCAGAGGCAGTGCCACATCTGGGAAGGGCCTGTCCCATGTCACCATCTGGCCTTTTGCTCCCTGAAGGCTTCGAGGCTAACCTCAGAGAGCCTGGACCCCCAACGCTCTTTGCACACAGAGCGCTGCCTCATGCTACGAAGGCTGAGAGACCTTGGCGGTCTGGACACCCAGGCCCACCCCTTTGCACCCTCCTTCCGCTGAGAGCTCTGGTTCTGAAAAGCCTCAGCCCTCCCTTCACCCTCCACCCCACCCCATCCACAGATGAAATATGCATAAGTCTTCATTTTGCAGAATCAGGATTTCACTGACCTTTGAAACACAAAGCCCTCTAGGCACCCCAGGTCAAGGGGCACATGGGGTCAGGAGCTGGCTGGACAGGGGCACAGGGAGCTTCTGAGACACGTGACCAGCCTTTGCTGGTTGTCATCCGGTGGAGCACCTTTCACTCTAGAGCACAGCTGAGCCTCAGCCCTCCTTCCTAGAGTTTCCCGGGTGGGAACTCTGGTAGAGTGGTCCTCATCTGAGATCTACTGCATGATTCTGCCAGTATAATTGTTTCACCTATCTAGAAAGGCCTGCCGAGCCAGGAAGGAATTTAGGTCAAGTCCAGCACCATCAGTCCAGGCTTGGCTCTGCCTCTCCATCCGAGGGGCTGCCCAGCCTTTCCCAGATGGTCCCGGGGAGCTGGCAGGCTTTGCTTTTTGCTGCGCTCCGGCCCAGGAGCTCTGACGGGTCACCCCGCGCACACCGTGGGCCAGCCTGGGCCAGAGGGGAGTGCCCACTTTCCCCAGCGCTCCCCGCCGCATCTCTGAAGCCCCACAGCGGCAGCCCGCTCCCCTGCCCTCCCTGGGAAGGCCAGGGGCACCCGCACAGCAGCCCACGCCGCGCTTGCTCGCGGAGTTGCTGCAACTCGGAGTCACTTTCTCCTCCGAAGGCTCGGGTCTGACCCCTGCGTGCTGTAGCCCCCAGCACACGCGCCGGCACCCCCTCTGGGTGCCTGCCTTCACACACGTCGCCCTGTCGCCGTCGCCACCCGCAGGCACACTCCTCTGCTGGTCTGTTTACCAGAGGGAGCCCGAGAGAGCTGCCTACCTGGTCGCCAAGTTGGGCTGGGGGTACCCCCCCACCCCGGGGGCCCGATGGCCGGGGTCGAGCGCTCCCCCAGACGCCGGCGCCCGGCGCGCTCCCGGGCCGACGGGGACCCGGCTCCCGGCGCGGCCCCTCCTTCCCGCGGCCACGGCCGAGGCGGTGGGTGCCCGGCCTGCGCGGGCCGCCCCGGGCGCACGACCACCCTCGGGGGCTCGCGGGGGCCCCAGGTCCGCGCACCCTCGCGCGCGCACTCACCTCCCGGGAGCCCGGGCGCTCGCGCCGATCCCGCCGCAGCCGCCGCCGCCGCGACTCCGCATCTCCCGGGGCGCCCGCCCGCCGCCCTCCGGGGCTCCCCGCCGTCCCCGCCGGGCGCGCAGGAGGCTCGTGGGGCCGCGCGGAGGCCGCGGGGTCCGGGCGCCGCCTGCGCCGCCGCCGCCGAGCAGGAAATTTGCGGGGCCGGGTCCCCGCCGCCGCCGCCGCCGCCGCCGCCTCCGCGCCGCTGGCTCGGGCTCCGCGGCGGGGCGGGGACCCGCGCAGCGAGGAGCGGAGGCGACGCCTGGTGCCCGGCGCGGGGAGCGCACCCGGCCCGCCCCGGCCTCGACCCGCGGCCGCCCCACGCGCCGGGACCCTGGCCGCGCGGCCCCGCTGCCCGCACCCGGGCGTCACCCTCTTACGAGCCGGAAAGCCCCTTCCTTCTCAGCCTTGGTCCGGGACCCCAGGGACTGGCGTGGCTGGACACCCGCTCCGGGTCATGCCCTTGGTTCAGGGGAGCAGAGGGCAAGCGCCCAGAACCTAGGAGAGTCCAGAAATCTCTTGAGCGGCTGCCTCCCTCGCTGTAAAGAGGGAGTAAGGGTACCGCTGGGTGGATGTTGTAAAGGGCTTAATCTGCCTGCAGTGCAGGAGACACAGGTTGGATCCCTGGATGGGGACGACCTCCTGAGGGGGGTATGGCCACCCACTCCAGTATTCTTGACTGGACAAGAATGGACAGAGGAGCCTCTGGGCTACAGTCCATGGGGTCGCACAGAGTCGGACAGGACTTAGGCAGGCTGCACTTGTCATTAAGGCAGTAACCTGCAGGCACAGGAAGGGGAGTGTGGACTGCCAGGGAGGGTCTGAACCAGGCGTTCTCAGGGACTGCTTTCCAGCAGACT
Organism: Antilocapra americana; assembly: GCA_007570785.1. Classification (NCBI taxonomy): domain Eukaryota; kingdom Metazoa; phylum Chordata; class Mammalia; order Artiodactyla; family Antilocapridae; genus Antilocapra; species Antilocapra americana. The sequence continues at coordinate 16,282,622 of ML660216.1, read as the reverse complement.
TCTGAAAGTTCCTTGGAGAAGTTTCAGAGTGAAGGAAATCCCACAGGGAAGGGCAGAAAGGACACCTGTTGCCTCAGCTTGGTTCTGAGCGTTGTTGCGTGCCCTCCAGCTTAGTCCCAGGCTCCCGCCCTCATATGGGAGATGCATCCTCTTTGCAGGGACCTCACTCAGGAGGGCTTGTGAATGATGGGACCAATGGTGAAAAGGTGGCACTTAGGGTATGGTACCCTGCCTGCATCAGTAGCCAGCAGACACCTCCTGGGATGCCTGGCACCTGTTTTGGGCAGAGCTGTGAACTCCAAAGGCTGGGAAGGGTGGCCACCTATTGGCTGGGACCATCTGCAATTCTATATATTCCGTCTGCATGGTGTAAAGAGAGGTGAAAGAGTGCAGAATTTAAACCCAGGGCTTTGCCCCTGCTGTCCCTGGGGATCTTGTCCAGTACCAGGGCTTTAAATACCATCTCCGTGCTGGGAGCGCCCAAATAGCACAGCCTATGTGGCCCTCTCTGCCACGCTCTGGCCTCCTGACTGTCTGCCAGGCAGACCCAGCCCTTGCTCTGCCCGTTTCTCCGCAGGCTTCCTGTCTCCACCTCTCGTCCCACCTCTAACGCAGCCCTACGTCCACATCCTGTCTCCTAAGTGCCTCTTGACTGTGTCCCCTCCTCTCCACTCCACCGCCTTCATCTGATGACTGCAGGGTCCCCCAACTCCAGACTCATTCTTTTTTTAGGCAGTCCATTCTAAGCATACCATCCAGGGAGACCCCCTCCAAATGAAACTAGTCCTGCCAGTTTTCTGCTTAAAAGCTTCCATTCGGAGTAAAAGCCATGTTGCCGGGAGGCTCTGCCTGACTTCTCAGCAGCTCCCGGGCCCTGGGCCCCAGCCCCCCAGCACCCTCTCTCAGGGTCAGAGTCCAGCTCTTCCCCACCAGGGACTCCCTGCCTTGGTACCTGGCCTGCACCTTCCTCTTGACCACCTCTGGCAAACGGCCCTGCACCACTCCCTTCTGCTCTGCATGTGAATACACACACAAGGTGTATCCTCTGTTGGGAATACACTGATTCCCTGTTGGGCGTCAGTCTTTCCCCTCTCCTGCCCCTCCCCCTCCTCAGGGCTGTGAGCTCTGAGACAGTCCACGCCGTCCGGTCTCCATCACCTCTCCATCTCCAGCTCCTGACACAACACCATAGCTGGGAGGCGCCCAGTAAAAGCCTGGGACTGACAGATCAGAGGCGGGAGGGCCCCGGCTGCAGCGCCATGCAGCCCGGTCACCCTGGAGCCCAGCAAGGCGGCTAGCTGCCTCTGAAACATGCCCTGGGGGGACAGCCCAGGTCAGGTGGGGCCAGCTAGGCCGGTGACTCCGCCCAGAAGTCCATTCCCAGCGTCGGTGGCCTCTGGAGCCAGGCTGCTGCGCAGGAGGCGATCGTTTCCAACCCTGATGAGCACAGCTTTGCTTGTTAACACTGCAGGGCTGCAGAGGCGGAGACTGTGATGCAAGATGAGAGGCCAAGCTGCCTTTGTCGGACATCTGCTGCTGGAAAGTCCACAGCCGGGAACACGGCGCAGGCAGATGGCCCTGCTCTCCTGGTCATGTCCTCTCTGCGGGACCCCAAGGGTGCTTCCTGGGATTAAGCAATCTCTAAAGCAGGCTGAAGTCTAAAGACATTCATCGCTGTCACACAAGAGCGTGCTGTCAGAGGCATGGATCCAGGGTTCCGTTGATTTCCGTTCGGAAGCCCTTTGACCCTCCATATCCATCTTCCTTCCACCTCTCATGGGCCCAAGGCCCCTCCTGACATCAGAGTCAGCTCCCTTATTCCCGAGGCTCTGAGGACCACCCGCAGCCTCTTGCCATCCTGAACACCTAAGCATTCTCATCTTTGCGACCCCAGAACACGGCCCTTCTTACCAGCCCAGCTTCCTCTTTACCCCCGGTGCCCTTCCTGTTTAAACTGCCTTCCGCCCCACATGGGCTACCCTCCTGCCTGTCTCCCACCTCCTTCTCTTCCCCAAGCCCTGCAGCCCCTTTCCTTTAAAAACGAAGCTGGAGGCAGTCTTCCTGTGACTGGTGAGGCGAACTGTGGTTGTGTGTCTCCCATTTTATTGGAGAATGGGGCCCCTGGATTTCTCTGCAGTAACCCAGATAATGCTTGTCATGCTTTAAGGGCCCAACAGATGCCAATTAATGTTAAGATGCTGAGACCAGAAATGGTCTCTAGAAGAATAAGCGAAAAAGGCAAACTTGGGTCTGTAGAGAGAAATGAGCTTGTGTTTCAATATTGTCCAGAAACATGATCATAAAATCACTCAGCATTCAGAGATAAAAGCAGAAGGACTTGGTGACTGTTGACTGCAGAGCAGGGGCAGAAAGGAGGGCTGGTTTCAGGGCCTGTTTCCACACAGAAGCAGTTCAGGTTGGCTACTCCAGTCTCTAGAATGTGCCAGAATGAGCAACTCTAGGGGATCTAGAACCTTCCATTTTTACAGTGCCCATCTATCCTTATCCCTCTTCTTTTCCCAAATTATGCCCAAGTGCTAGCACTGACTAACCAGTGAACTCATGAGGCCAGGCCCTTTGCTGGAAGTGTCCCGTATTACCCAGAAAAACAAATAATTCTCTCCTCTAGGTCCTCACAGCATTCTAACCTTGGATTACCTTGTGTTGGTGAATAACTTTGTCATGTATTATAGAGATCACTCAGCACTCAAAAAACTAAGATCATGGTGTCTGGTCTAATTGTTTCATTCAGTTGTGAAGCTGTATCTGACTCTGCGACCTCATGGACTGCAGCACACGAGGTTTCCCCGTCCTTCACTATCTCCCGGAGTTTGCTCAAACCCATGTCCATCGAGTCAGTGATGCCATCCAACCATCTCATCCTTGTCTCCCCCTTCTCCTCCTGCCCTCAATCTTTCCCAGCATCAGGGTCTTTTCCAATGAGTTGGCTGTTTGCATCATCAGGTGGCCCAAGTGTTGGAGTTTCAATTCAAGGCAAAATAGGTGGGGGAAAAGTGGAAACAGTAACAAATTTTATTTTTTTGAGTTCCAAAGTCACTTTGGATGGTAACTACAACCACGAAATTAGAAGGTGTTTGCTCCTTGTAAGGAAAGCTATGACAGGCCTAGACAGCATATTAAAAGCAAAGACATCACTTTGCCGACAAAGGTCTGTAAAGTCACAGCTATGGTTGTTTCAGTAGTCATGTACAGATGTGAGAATTGGACCATAAAGAAGGCTGAGCGCTGAAGAACTGATGCCTTTGAATTGTGCTGGAGAAGACTCTTGAGAATCCCTTCGACAGCAGGGAGATGAAACCAGTCAATCCTAAAGGAAATCAACCTTTGAATATTCATTGAAAGGACTGATGCTGAAGCTGAAGCTCCAGTACTTTGGCCACCTCATCCAAGGAGCCGATTCATTGGAAAAACCCTGATGAATAGCAACAACAAACATACAGTTTAATGAATGAAGACAAAAGCACCTATCAAGATACTGAACGCATCATTCTAGAAAGGTCTCTTGTGCCCTTTCCCAGAAGATTCTCCACTTCTCCTAAAGGCAGCTCCTGTTTTGATGTCTGTTACAATAAACAGCTTAATCTGATCTAGATCTTTATATAAATGGAATCATACTTTCCCATTTCTAGTTTCTTTCACTCAGCAAAATCTCTTCCAAGTTTCACGGTATATTACCTGTATCAGTAATTTAGGCAATGTATCTTTTTTTCCTCTCACTACTTTAAAGATTTTCTCATTGTGATTTTTTTAGAAATTTTATTAAATTACATTTTAGTGCAGTTTTCTTTGTCTCTTTCACACTTGGGATTAGTCCTGCTTCTTGGTTCATAAAGTATATCTTACAGGTTATAATATCAGTTTACAGTTTTCATCAAATTTGGAAACTTTTCAGCCATTATTTCTTCAAAACTGTTTTCTGCTAGCCGCCTTTGCAGGGATTTCATTTATATGTAAAAAATATCTCCTAACATTGTCCCATAGGTCCCTGAAGCTCTTTAAATTTTAAGACTTTTTTCTTCTGTTTCAGCTTGTCCAGTTTTTACTGCTACGTATTTAAGCCTGCAATCATTTGTTTTACAGTGCTTAATCTCCTCTTAAGTCCTCCTGGAGGAAATTTCATTTCAGATATTGTGTCTTTAGGTCTTAGAATTTTTATTTGATTATTTTAAAACTAAATTTTTATTTCTTTGCTAGGTTCTTCATATTGTATTCAGCTTTTCCTTTAAACCCTTTAATATATTCATTATAACACTTCTAAATTCTTGGATAATTTCAGCATCTGTGTCATCTTTGAGTGTGCATCTATTGAGTTTTTTGGTCCCTATTGATTTTCCTGCTTCTTTGCAGGTCTATTTTTTTAAAATCATTTTCTGGATGCAACACTGGTTAAATCTTCTGTTAGAATAGGTCTGTAGAAATCCTTACTGTAGGGCTAGAATACGTGCATGGTAAGGCACGTTGGTTGTGCCTGACTCTTTGCAACCCTATGGACTGTAGCCTGCCAGGCTCCTTTGTCCATGGGATTCTCCAGGCAAGAATACTGGAGTGGGTTGCCATTCCTTTCTGCAGGGAATCTTCCTGACCCGGGGATCGAACCCGCATGTTTTACATCTCTTGCATTGGCAGGCAGGTTCTTTACCACTAGCATCACCTGGGAAGCCCAGGGCCAGAATAGCCCCAATTTATGATAGGCCTCCCTGACTTTTTGTCTTGATACTGTAGAAGTTAGTTTTGAATGGAAGATTTCAGAAACTCATGTACAAGCCTCTAGAACTTCTTTTCTGCACGGATTTATTCTCCTTTGGCACCCTGTCTCCCACATTCCAGCCCCTCTCATAGGCACAAGCTTAGATTTCTGTTCCTCCGCTCACAAGCTTAGATTTCTGTTCCTCCGCTCAGAAACCTCTGGGCTTTACTTTCTGTGCTGCAGTTTAGAAAGCTTCCCAGGCAGAACTCTGGGGTTAATGTTGTAATCATCTTAAATGTTTCCTTTCTCTCAAGGATCACAGCCTCCTATTGATCAGAACAAAACAAGAAACAAAAAACTTTACCCTATGTGTTCTTCCAGTTTTACAGTTTTATATGGTAGGAAGACTGGACTTCTTTCCTTTATTTTAAAATTGTATTGTATTGTTTTGTAATTATCTGTATGGATCCCTTCCGCCAAGGCTGAGTCTAAGTCATTTTTGCATCTTTAACACCTATCAATCACCATAAATGGTCAGAGTGAATGGTTTTTGAATGAATGAACTAATACTGGTGACTCGGATGGTAAAGAATCTGCCTGCAGTAGGAGATGCGGTTCGATCCCTGGGAAGAACCTTTGGAAGTGGAAATGGCAACCCCCTCCAGTATTCTTGCCTGGGAAATCCCATGGATGGAGAAGCCTGGCAGTCCATGGGGTCACAGAAAAGTCAGACGTAGCTTAGCAACTAAACAACAACAAATACACACAGATAACTGGCAATTCAAAGTTTATGTTATGCGCTGTTCAGAACTGCAGTTAGTTTAGTAAAGTGGCTGTGTGATTTAAATAGCAGTTGAAAGTGAAAGTGAAGGCACTCAGTCGTGTCCGACTCTTTGCGACCCCATGGACTGCAGCACACCAGGCTCCTCCGTCCTTGGAATTTCCCAGGCAAGAGTACTGGAGTGGGTTGCCATTTCCTTCTCCAGGGGGTCTTCCTGATCCTCCAGGGATAGAACCTTGGTCTCCCACATTGCAGGCGGATGCTTTACCATCTAAGCCACCAGGGAAACCCTTAAATAGCAGTTAACTTTATACCTAAAAAATCAGGAACACACATACATGGCTCAAAATGAAAAAGGTTCAACAAGTATAATAAGGAAGAATGTAAGTCTCCTTGCTTCCTTATTCCCCAGACAACCAGTTTGCCTTTTTTGAGACAAACTTAAGTTACTGGTTCCTTGTCTGTCCTTCCAGAGTAAACACAGATGCATGTGAATTTTCTGTTACCCATGTTGCATGGTATGGACATTTTCCCACACTAGTCCTTCTAGACTTGCTTTGTTGATTTAAGCACTGGAGCCAAAGACTGTGGAGCCCCAGAACGTGTTCAACTCTGCTTCTGCTGTAGACCACACAAGTTATTCCCTGTCATTTCTAATGCAGTGTGGAGTGTATGTGTTCATTTCTCATCGATATGTCACTTCAGGTATATGAGAGTATGTGTGAATATGGAATTTTCGGTCACCATATAGGTTTTTTTTTTTATTGGAGTATAATTGGTTTACAATGTTGTGTTCATTTCTGCGGTACCACCAAGTGACTCAGCTACATGTAGACATATACTCCCTCCCACTTCCCCATCCCACCCATCTAGGTCATCACAGAGCACTCTACAGAGGTTATCACTCTGTGCACTAGACAGGTTGTTTTTTAAGAACAGATGAGCGGTATGCCTCTCCTCTCTCTCTGTGATTCTTTGGAGATAAGTTTTCACACGCGTGAGTATGAGTGCAGTAGTCTACCTGTAGTGACAAATTGCTTAATTACTTCTTTACATGATTAAAAACGTTGGAATCAATCCTTTGAGTAAACAGACATCTAGAAATTGGAGTAAATACCACTGGAAGGCCAAACAATAAAGCAGTTCAACACCTTCCATGTCCTGCTTCAAGTGATGAGTGGAACTCCCACCTAGACCTCATTCAAAAAATCACAAAGCTTTATGCTTTGCCAAAAGTATATTTTCCCCTCAACTTCTTTGAGAAACTCGAAGACCTTCAACAGATTCCTAGCAGAAAGAAATAAGCTAATTTTTTTTCACTGTGAAGTTAATATCTGTAATCCACAGAAAGTTTTCACTCATGGAATGATTTAATATTCACCTAGTTTTTGCCTTACTTTTGGTTTGCTTCAGAAACCAAGGAAAATGTTGGTAATGTAATCTAATACAGAATTGAGATACCAAGGAAAGTTTCTCAATAAACAAGAAATAGAGAACCATTTCTTATCAGCTATTAATGCAGGATAGAATTTGGTTTTTAAATATTTAGTTGTATGAAACACTGCAATGTTAAGAAAGACTTTTATGTATTAAAAAATTGCCTCTTTGAAAAATAAAGGCCATATGAAATCATTTACCTGTGGAATCTAAAATATGACACAAATGAACTTATCCAAGAGGCAGAAACAGACAGACATGCAGATTAGACCTGTGGTTGCCAAGGGGGAGGAGGGAGAAGGGTGACGTTTGGGGTTAGCAAATGCAAAGTATTATATATATATATATATATATATATATACATATAATACACACACACACACACACACACACACACACATAAGAGAATGGGTAAACAAGGTCCTGCTGCATAGCACTGGGAACTTTATTTGATATCCTGTGATAAATCATAATGGAAAAGAATATGAAAAAAATATATATGTATAACCAAATCACTTTGCTGTACAGCAGAAATTAACACAACATTGTAAATCAAATATACTTTAATAAAAAAATAAAAATTTTAAAATTGCCTCTCTAATGGAAAATTAGATCATATCTAGGTAGTTTCTCTGTTAAAATGATCACAAAACACACACACACAATTGACATAATTTTAGAACAAAAGTGAAAATGTACATGAATTAATTAAAAATAGTAAAATAAATCCCATCGTAGTCTTCAGAGCTCTAGGTGCTGTAGGTACATATTTGTGACTTTAAAAAACACCAACATTTAACATCCCACATGACAAACAGAAGAAAAGTCAGCAGCCTCAAACTATAGTAAAAAAACAGGACTAACAGCTTGTCCTAGTGTTTTATGAGCTAGGCTAGCACCTTTCAAAGTGAGACTCCTTTAACAGCAGTGCACGTGGAGGAAGGTAAAGATGATTGTAAATGGCAAATAGTACAAAGTGACCATTTTTTAATTTGATATATGAGTTTTTAAATCTCACATACAAACTGCATTTTTATTTTCAAGTATTTGTTTTCACACTGGTACAGTATCTGATATTTTATTCCAACTAGGCTAATGGAGATAATATCAGAGTTAATTCACAAAATTATGAACACAGAAAAAAAAAAAAAAGGAATTCGAGATGGGAATTCACACATGTCAAAACCTGCACCAGTGGAGCTGGGATGATGGGCTGGTGGGCAGTCTGGAGTCAGGGCCACCTCCTGGGTCTGGCATGACCTTTCTCCCCGACCGTGGTCTTGCTCTCCAGTCCGTGGCATCCTGGTGTCCCAGACTGTGCTCTACTTGCACCGGCCTATGTCTCACTGGCTCGGACACCACCTTCCTTTTTCCCCCCCAGCCACCTGTGTCTGCCCCAGCCCATCTTCATGCAGCCCCTGCCCCTGGAAGAGACCCAGGCCTCCTTCCTCTCGTAGCAGAGGGGACAGCCTTCAATGTCATGTCCTCTGAGCTTTCCCAGCCCGGCTGGAAAAGGTTCTTGACTTGTAGCAACATCACTGATTCTCCATCCCCAAACCCACAATGAACCCAAAGCAATTCCAGTAACAACACCCCCCTCCCCTCAACTCTGGGATGTAGGTGCGCAACAGCATCAGAGCTAGTAAAATGCCAGGAGACTTCTGGGGCAGAGGCATTATTTTAGTTACGTTTTTGCAATGTATGTTCATTTTATTTATGCTTTGCAACAGCTTAAAGCTGAGAGGATAAAAACTCTGGACAAGGAAGAACGTTCATGAACTCAGGAGCAGAGCCTAAAGAAACAAAGTCGGGAAAGAGAACGAGGCAGGTGACCTGGTTTGTGGCCCTGCACCTGATTTGCATGGGGCTTCCATCACCCGAGATGTATGTGTGCTTAAGTCAACTTGATTTACGTACTTTGTCAAAGCTCTGTACATTCTTTCTTCCTGGATGCTTTCAGTGAGGAAAAAAATGCAAGAAAGTCCTCCAGCCAAAAGCTGAAGCTTGGGGAAGGTGAGACAAAGTGACCTCAGATGAGGCAAGAAAAATATCAGGGGAATCACGTGCAACATATCAGAGCACAGCAATGGTTGGACAGAACTGCTCAGGTTAGAAATGAGCAAGATTTTAAAAAAGCCAAGGCAACTCTGTAGACATACAGCAAAAGGAAATCAAGACAGAGTAGACTACCTTCCGCTGGGAAAACGCACAATTCACTGGATTTTTATTTCTGCGTATATTATGCTATGTTGGACTTCCCTGGTGGCTCAGATGGTAAAGAATCCTCTCTGTAGCTCAAACAGTAAGGAATCTGCCTGCCAGGCAGGAGACCCAGGTTTGGTCCCTGGGTCTGGAAGATCCCCTGGAGGAGGGAATGGCTACCCACTCCAGTATTCTTGCCTGGAGAATCCCATGGACGTAGGAGACTGGTGGGCTACAGTCCCTGGGGCCCCAAAGAGTCGGACGCGACTGACTGACCAACACTACTACTACTATGCTATGTAAGGACTTATAATAAGAGTTGATTAAAATCAGAAATGAATGATGAGATGGCTAAAGAAGAAATCCCAAATGAAAAGAAAGCTTTAGAGCGAGGGAGACAAACTGAAACTCCAAACCGCACAATTTTAGATTAAATGCATAAACTAGAATAAGACTTGACTGAAAGATGAGTTAGCACCACAGAAGAAAATAACAGTGAGGGCAGGGGAAGAAGACAAAGAGACCAAAACTATTAGGAGACCAAAACTATTAGGAGAGATGGTGGACGTGGAGCTCAATGATAACCCAACGCACGATTGACTGGTGTGCCTCAAGGTAAGATTTCAATGAATACAGAAATAGGGGGCAAAAAAAAAAGTGTATCTGCAATGAACCGAATGAGATGTCGAAAAGGCAATCCCAGAATAAGAAGCAAAAAGAGATACAGAGCAATCTATACAAAATACATTCAGGTCAAGCAACTGCATTTCATGAATAAAGACTTTTGCAACTACGCTATCAGAATAAGAAAGTCATAATCAGAGAGAAGAAACAGAGCTGCCCCCAGACTCTGGTGTGGCAGTATTCAATATCGAAAGACAACAGAGAAATACGTGAAAAATTCTGAGGGGAAAATATGGGCGACTACGCTGACATTCGAGAATAAAAGCTGGCTGCCTCTTTTGACCCTGATGGAAGAATAGGCACCAGATTGGCCCTCAGCAATAAACCAGAAAATTACATGGAAAAGGATGGTTTCTAGACACTGGACATCTGGCCACATATGGGCTTTCATTTCTGAGAGAAAAGAAAGGAATGAGGTGTGACCAACCCCTGCGTCAGTTTCCAAAGAAGGATTCTCAGGGCATGGTGTAGGAGAGGAAGCCGTGGAGAACCAACAGTCACCTCGAGGTGAGGAGACAGAAATCAGAGTTTGGGGAAGCAAAAGTGGCTAAAATTGGCACAAGAGCCTGGGGAGAGAGAGAAGCAAAAGCAAGCTCTAGAGATCTGCAGAGGGCATCCTTCTGATCTTTGGTTGAGGGCTAGTCCATAAAGGCGGGAGGAGGGTATCTGAGGTCACAGGTAAGAGCCTCTGGAAAGCGGCTGGAGTTGACACAGAGCTGGGAAGATAGACTTTGCAATGGAGAATCCAGAAACAGACCCACACAAATGCGGTTATCTGAGTTTCAACAAGGACGCCAATACAATCCACCCGGGAAAGGATACTCTTTTCAAGAAATCAAGCTTAAACAATGCATACCCACATGTATAAGAATGAACCTCAGCCCTTACTTCATACTATTTTGAGAAAAACTCAAAATAAGAAAATAATCTTAAGTGTAAGAACTAAATTCATAAATATTTTAGAATAAAACAGGGGAAAAATACCTTTGTGATCTTGGGTTAGGCAAGGATTTCTTAAATATAACATTTAAAGCACAATCCATAAATTGAAAACAATTAGTACTTAGTGTGTGTGTTTGTATTTGTGCTCAGTCACCCAGTCGTGTTCAACGTTTTGCAACCCCATGGTCTGTAGCCCACCCACCTCCTCTGTCCTACTAGTACTTAGACTTCATCCAGATTAGGAAATGTTTCTCTTTGAAAAATGCTATAAAGAAAGTAAAAATGTAAGCCAAATATTGGGAGAAAATGTTTGCAAACATAAACCTAGTAAAGGACTTATATGCATAATATATGCATAATCTAATATACATTAAAAAAGCTCTTAAAACTCAACAAAAAGGGAACAAACCAATTTAAGAAAAGAGCAAAAGAGTCAAATAGATACTTCTGCAAAGAAAAGATATAGGTAAAAAATAAGCACATAAAAAGATGTCCAACACTATTAATATTTGTGAAAAACCATCAAAACCACAGTGAAATATTACTACGCACTCATTACAATGCCATTTTCTTAAAGCCCTGGTAATAGGAAATGTTGGTGAGGACAGGAAGCAACTTAGGAAAAGACTTCGTGAGTTTCCTGTATGTCTGTCTGGGTCAGGAAGATCCCCTGGAGGAAGGCATGGCACCCTCCTCCAGCGCTCTTGCCTGGAAAATCCCGTGGACGGAGGAGCCTGGTGAGCTACAGTCCATGGGGCCGTGAAGAGTTGGGCACGACTGAGCGACTAAACTTTCGCTGTATGTCCCAGCACTTTTTCTCCTGTACATTTAAGTAACAGAAAGGAAAGCGTATATTCACAGAAAGACTAGTACTTAAATGTTCAGAACAATTTTATTCAAAATAGCCAATAACTTTCAGTTCAGTTCAGTTCAGTTCAGTAGCTCAGTCATGTCTGACTCTTTGCGACCCCATGGACTGCAGCACGCCAGGCTTCCCTGTCCATCGCTAACTCCCGGAGTTTACTCAAACTCATGTCCATTGAGTCAGTGATGCCATCCAACCAGCTCATCCTCTGTCATCCCCTTTCCCTTCTGCCTTCAATCTTTCCCAGCATTAGGGTCTTTTCAAATGAGTCATTTCCTCACATCAGGTGGTGAAAGTATTGGAATTTTCAGCCAATAACTTGAATCTACCCAAATATCCATCAATTGCTGAATGGATAAACAAATTTAGAGGTAGTTGTGTGAATCTCAAACTGGGAAAGGACGACTACATACTGTAAGGAACCATTTCTATGAAATTCTAGAAAAGGCAAAACTGTAGGGACAGAAAATCATAGAATTGCAACATAATGCAATATTCCCTATAAAAATCACCACAATTTATGAACTTAATAGCCAGCATTTTCTAGCCCTGTAGGAAAGAGCGCTCTCTTCCATTGCAGACGGGCTTATCAGAGGGAGGCCAATTTGGCTCTGGTATTGAAATGTCCGTTTGAACCAGCAACTCTTAGTCTGTTCTCAAACAAGTTTTTATGAACAAAAAAACTAATAATATGCAAAATGGCCAGAAGAGAACATTGTTAAATGAGTGATGGCCTGGTTATTCTAGTGGGAAAAACAGACATTATCAACTCATTCCACAAACAAGTTAGGTGCTATCCAGGAAAAGCACAGGATGAAAATGCACATTGACTTTAACTTAAGAGCCAGAGAAAGAGTGTTGGTCAATAGTCTTGTCCACCTCTGCGACCTCGTGGGCTGCAGCCAGCCAGGCTCCTCTGCCCATGGGGATTCTCCAGGCAAGAATGCTGGAGTGGGTAGCCTTCCCCTTCTCCAGGGGCTCTTTCCGACTCAGGGATCAAACCTAGGTCTCCTGCATTGCAGGCAGATTCCTTAGTCCCTGAGCCACCAGGGAAGCCCAATATAAAGAATATGATTAAAAAAAAAAAAAAAACGTACCTAGTATGCTATGAATATCTATTTACTAACTCAGGAAATGATCTTCTTGCCAAATGGAGGACTTCCTCCCAGGGCCAGAAATGATCGTTTACAAACTTTTCACCACCCAACAGAGAGAACAGAGTCCCAAAGACAAACAGGATTGTTCAGAATCACTTCCATCAGAGAACTAACGAGAGAGATGAAACCTCCCAAGTTATAATTTAAATAATGTGCGAGTGTGATCCAGTTTGAAAGAGGAAATTTGAAAGGTGCACTTCTTTATCAAAGTCTAAAAATAAGGTGTCGGCTTTCCTCTTTCCACTCCCTAGTAACTGTAGCAAGAGCTTCATCTTCTTAGGATTTCCTTTGGAACCTTTGTTAGGGTCACATCATTAACCCTCAGCTGGTGGGACTCTGTGTTGTCGGCTGGAAGAATCAGTAACATTTGAGGGGTACAGGGCTTCTGCTTATTTAGGAATTCTAGTTCTGTCCTGATGTGGTAGGCTGATTTTGTTTTCAAGGCACTAAAAAAAAAAAAAAAAAAGAGTTATAAGCTAATTGTATGATTGGCGATGTCTCCGGAAGACCACGTCTATCCCTTGTTCCTCCTGGTTGGCTGTAACCATAGCAACCTCTTATTCCAGACCAAAGTTCAGCTACTGTAAATCTTTATGACCCTAGTCACAGTCCAATGTTCATAGGTATAAACCCTTCCTCTTGAAGAGTGAGGTTTTACATTTCACAAGAAAGTGTGAGACTCCATTGCTAAACACTGGACTCCAAATGAGAAGGTCCAAAAATAGTATAAAAAGATCTTTGCTTTTTTCCCCTAGGACCCTTATTGTCCTGAGAAAATGCCAACAGCAAAGAAAACACTGACGTTCTTATTCAGCTTCGTCACCAGCTTGGGGGCTTTCATCGTCCTTTGCTCTGTTCTGGCGACACAACAGTGGATCTGCAGTACAATCGCCATCAGTGACTCTTCTTCCAATGGTAGTGTGATCATCACCTATGGACTTCTTCGTGGGAAGAGTGTTCAAGAACTGAATCACGGACTTGCAGAACCAGACAAAAATTTTGAAGGTAATTACAGCTCCCTTGAATGCGCACAGTGAGGCTGAATTAACTGGGTAAGACTCACGTCATCCTGCATTCGGGTCAAATAGCCCTTCAGAAATAATTTCCTGGTAAACTTTAGTTGGGCTATAGATACGATTGCATATTTTTAATCTTGGAAATTCACTGAATCATCATTTCACCTTCTTCAGGTCTGGTTGTGTCTGTTATCGGAACAGTCTAAATCCTTCTGGTGGAGTTGTGTTTAAACAGTGAGTGTCTGTTAGTCGCTTGGACATCTCCGACTCTGTGACCCCATGGACCTTAGCCCACCAGGCTCCTCTGTCTTTGGTATTTCCCAGACAAGAATACTGGAATGGGTTGCCTTTCTCTTCTCCAGGACAATCCTCCCGACCCAGGGACTGAACCTGAGTCTCCTGCATTGCAGGCAAATTCTTTACCATCTGAGCCACTGGGGAAGCCTTAAACAGCAACAGAGTTTATTGACAAGAAAAAGTAAAGTAGAAAATACAGGCGATTTCTTATTCCTGTATCTCAGGTTCATTTCTTTCACTGATTTGAATTTGCATTCTTACTTCCAAACAATCTCATTGCTGTTGGAATTGATATTAAATTTCCATCACTTGTATTAATTGCATATTTTACAGAAATCCCTATTTTTTTCTGGTTTCGTACACACTACTGCTCTACTCTCAATGCGTAGAAAACAAAAATTCATTGAGAATAAGCAGAATTAAGCTACTTACTTGGCATTTGAAGTTTAAATACACACCATTGCTTTCTAAATTTAAAAACAAAATTTAGAAACTATGGAGCGAAGTCACTCAGTTGTGTCCAACTCTTTGCAACCCCATGGACGGTAGCCTACCAGTTTCTTCTGTCCATGGGGTTTTCCAGGCAAGATTAATGGAGTGGGTTTCCATCTCCTTCTCCAGGAGACCTTCCTGACCCAAAGATTGAACCCGGGTCTCTCACACTGTAGACAGACGCGTTACCGTTTGAGCCACCAGGGAAGCCTCCATTATAAACTACTTAGTACCTTAAATAGATTTTGTTCTGAATGAGGCTTCATGCAGCTTACTATGCAGGCTTTATCAGGTATTATGCAGTCATCACCTATTTCCTTATGAACATACATCATTTTTTTTAAACTAGTGTTTCCTGAGGCCATAAAATGGTAAGTTTATAAGACAGAAAAAGCTCTCAGCTATATTACAGAAGTCTAATTCTGTTCAAGTGTTGACTTGCCTTTTTGAGTGTTTATTTTTATTCATTTCTTTATTTGCGGACCAGATCTTAGCTGTGGCACTAAGTTGTGGGACTCCCACTTAGTTGTGAGACCTCTTATTTACAGCATGTGGATCTTTAGTTGCTGCGTGTGGGACCCAGTGTCCAGATCAGGGATCGAACTTGGGCCCCCTGCATTAGGAGCTTGGGGTCTTAGTCCCTAGACCACCAGGGAAGCCCCTAAACTTACATCATTTTCTATCTTACACAAATGTAGTGTTTAGTCCTTATGCCATGCATAAAGTTGGGAGTTGGAGCCTTTAACCTTAACTCCAGGCTCTAGCTCTAATTTGTGACTTTATTAATGAAATGATTTCCTTAATTCCAGAGCACCATAATTATATTCCCAATTATGAATCTGCCTTTTGGACCTTAGCAAACACAAAGTCTCTGCCAGTCTTCTAGCAGCATTACACATCTTCTCTGGTGCTGACCTCAGCTCCTCAGGAAAATGAGAATTTACTCTGCGGCATCAAGAGACGAAGACTTTCAGAGGTTCAGTCCCACTTTCAGTTCTGTGAATACCATTTGCAAAACCAAAACTCCCTCTAGTTCATGAATTTCCCAATACATGTTCAATTTTTAAAATATGAGAGAACAGTCTGGGAATTTTTAAATTTTCATTCAGTGTCTGTTTACAACCATTTGGTTCCAGTTTGAGGAAAATGGCTTCAATGAGCTCCCTGACTTCCTGCCTCCTGAGGAGCTCAGAGGAGATCTGGGTGGGTCAGCCTTTCTCTGGAGCCCTGTGGGGGTGACGTGAGCATGGTGACTGTCAGAGGGTGGGGACAGCCATGGGCAAAGATACCTCTGAAGGTAGCGGGGCCTAGCGGGCACCGCAGGGCAGTGTGTGCCCACAAAGGAGGCAGAGTACTTGCATTTGCTTTGCCTGGCTCTCTTCTTTTATTCTTGGTCCCCATAGACCCACATTCCAGCTTCAGGTCCCTGCCTCCAGGCACACAGTTGTTTAGGCGGCATACCACCTCCCAGACACTGAGATGCTGCTAAATTTCAGGGGGTAAAAATCTGCTAGGGACCCCTCAGAACCCATGGGGCCCTTCAGTGCTGATAGTTTTAGTAGTCGTTGAAGTGGGAACACTTGTCAACTGTCCTTACAGAGAGGGGAAAAGCCACATAGCCACAAGGTAGATGGTGCCTTGGCTGGTGTAGTTGTGTGGACGCAGTCCCCAGGGAGTAGAATTACAAGCCTTCAGTGAGATGGCTTCCTCAGGACCACACAGGCTCATTTCCAATCAGAAACCAGCCATTGGCAGCACAGTAAAGCCACTGATATGAATGCCACTTTTCTGCCCTGCAGTGATGGATTGCCTTTTCAAATAAGAAGTTAACCAGGTCAGTTTCTTAACTAGGAAAAGGTCAGACTGAAACCTCCAAAGCGTGATAAATATTGCTAAAGCCCTGTTCTGTTGCAGCATAGGATTTACCACAGAGTGCCAATCTGGGGCTGTCGATTTCTGAAATGAAAGAGCTGCATGAAGCGAGCTCAACGTGCAAAAAACGATTCACTTTTTGCGTCACTTGGGGAAAATAATCAGTCCAACCTGGGGAGGAACCTCTCCATGGTGTAACTAGACTGGGCAGCTCAGGTTCGCCAGGAGCTCCACCAGCCTTGTCCAGAGGATCCCAACTTGTCCAACACCCAGATGAAAAGGGCCATGTGTCCACGAGTGAGCATGTTGCTTGGCTACTCCAAAAGTTCTAGTTATTTAATTTCAGTTAAAAACAAAGTCCTCCCTGGGCAGCTGTTAGGGTAAGTGAGGGGCTTGGATCCTGAATGGAGCTGCACAGAGCTCCTGCGTGGCTGGACTCACCACTCAGTCTTTCTAGAGAAAGACACCCCTATTGGTTAAATCCAGCAGCCTGCCCTACTTGCAGGGCTAAGGTGTGTACAGGTTGCTATGAGAACACAGGGGAGTTTCACCCCAAATTTGCCTCCCCTCCTCCAAGTTTCTTACCCATTCCTTTTTGTTCTCAGGGAACTTAGAGTTGTACTGTTGGCTCACATTTAAAATGATGAGAGAAGCGAATCTGCTGTAGAAAAACTAAGTAACTGCAAGAACAAAGAAAGGAGATTTATGTCTCCAGAATGTACAAAAAGCCCATTCTTACCACTCCTACCCGCCCAGTCCTACCCTACATACATCCCACATTTTCCCTCGGGTAGGAGTGACTTATTATCTGCCACTAGAGACGTGGCCACGCTGGGAGGTGGAGCCTAAAGGGGCAGAAAAGGCTTCCCCCTGCTCTTCTCACAGAGATGTGTGAGCATGCGTGCTCAGTCGCTCAGTTGTGTGTGACTCTTTGTGACCCCATGGACTGTAGCCCAGCAGGTGCCTCTGTCCATGGAATTTCCCAGGCAAGAGAACTGGAGCTCTCCACTTCAGCCCACTGGAGTGGGTTGCCACTTCCTCCTCCAAGGGATCTTCCCGACCCAGGGATTGAACCTTCGTCTCTTGCCTTGACAGGTGGATTCTAAACCACTGAGCTGAGCCACCTTGGAAGGCACTCCCACCCGGACTGAGATAACCCTGGTCGACTTCCCAGGCCAGCAACTGGGTTGTCCAGGCAGAGCTCCCAGGCCACACTCTGGTGTCTGTGGAGCTGGAGAGCCGTTCCAGGGGTGCACGGGGGCCCAGAGATCCAGGAGTTCCTTTGGGCCAGGCCCCTTGTGTCCAGAGGCTTGAGTGGGGCATGGAGGCTGCTCCGCCCCCATGTAAAAGCCAGCGGCTCTGCCCCAATTTCCCGGGACTTCCTGAAAAACAGACTAGAAGGGCCAGATGGCCGGTGGGGCTTGCATATAGATCTGGAGTCCCAGGAAGCCTGGATGTCCGGATGACCCTCATTTCTGCACTGCCCATTGCCTGGGACATCCTGGCCCCTTTGCCAGAGCTGCCAGAATCCAGACAACTGGTTCTAATTGTGAGATAGCTTTCTCGATTCTGATGTTCAGCCCCTCAAAGAAAGAAAAAAAGAACTGAATGTATTTGCTAATTTTGTAGGCAGAGAGCAGCTGTCAGATGCTGTGGAGGCTGATTGTGATTTCATTCTTGCTAAACCTTCACTGAATTTCTAGCTTTCACTGTCCGAGTTCTGAGTGGGGCTGGGGGGAAGCTTGGGGGGCTGGAGGGTGCAGGAGATACGGCTATCATACCCGTGGGGCAGGGGACTTAGAAGGCTGAAATATAATTTTGAAATGTGGCAGTTAAACTTAAAGTAAATTGTCACATTAATTCATAGAAAAGTATGAGTCAAATTGATTTTCCTTTGAGAACCAATGTCTCTGTGTATGCTCAGTCGCTCGGTCATGTCTGACTCTGGGGCCCCATGGACTGTAGCCCACCAGGCTTCCCTGTCCGTGGGATTCTTCAGGCAAGAATAGTGGAGTGGGTTGCCATTCCCTACTCCAGGGGATGTTCTCAACCCAGGGATCGAACCCACGACTCCTGTGTCTCCTACATTGGCAAGTGGACTCTTTACCACTGAGCTTTACCAGACTGTTCCTTTCTAATTTACTCTAAAATGTGGAATGTTCACCGTTCGCAAATGACCCTCCATTGAAGATTTAATAAGGAAGTTTCTGGACTTCAGTCACTTGGACACATGACATTTTTCCCATGCTGAAATTTGTATTTTCTAGTTGTGCTTGGTTACTCAGTCGTATCCGACTCACTGCAACCCCATAGACTGTCGCCTGCCAGATGGTTCTGCCCATGGAAATTTCCAGGCAAGAATACTAGAGTGGGTGCCCAGTTCCTCCTCCGGGGGACCCAGGGATTGAGTCTGCATCTTTTGAGTCTCCTGCATTGACATATGTGTTCTTTACCACCAGTGCCATCCCAGAAGCCCTATTTTCTAGTTAAGTATCCAATTATGTCCCATTGGCTAAGGACAGAGTTCCCTTAGTCCCCAGGAAACTTCTGATCCAGCGCTGGAGCTTCCTCCTTGGTGCTCAGGCAGAGCCAGGGGGTCGTGGAACGCAGGAGAAGCAGTTCTTCCCAAGGGTGACTAAGTTTGGCAGGATCCACAGTGTTTGAGCTTGTGCCTTGGAACAGGTGTGTCCTGCTCCTTGTTTTTGACTCTGGCGTCATCTTCCACAAGTCGCTAAATAGTTGTGTGCTGCCTCCCAGCCTCCTCACTCATCTCCGGGGGAGACAGACCAAGCCAGAGCCTCGGGCTTGAGGGCCAGGCCTTGGAACAGTCTTGGTGCAGACGGTCCCCCCGCCAGGAGGGCAGGGCTCCCCACCTGGGCAACAGTGGGTGACAGAGAGGACCATGTCCTCAGTTAAGCCACTGCCTGCCAGAGTTCTTGCCAAGCGCATCACCAAGAGGACGTATCCAGAGTGCATAAACAAGTGAGCGGCGCTGAGAACTTAGCCCCGCCCGTGGGTCATTAGGAGAAATGGTGACGGCGCCAGACATCACCAGGGGGGAGTGGACTGGCCGTGTGTGCCCTGGACTGTGCCCCCGGGTCCGGCTCCCTGGGCGGTGAGCTCGTGGCCTGCGTGTTGCTGAGCTGGTATTTCCCTCTCCTGTGCTCCCTGGTCTCTGTGGGGTTGGCAGGGCTGTGGCTGCTCACCGGAGACCACACCCGTATCTCCTCCCGCAAGCCCTTTCCTTTCCTGCCTCTGTCCTTTTCTGCAGGCTTCCGCTGCCACGCTCGCCCGCCTTCTGCTCAGCCCTGCGCGGCTGGCACTGCATCCCCTCTCTGTCCAGCCGGGGATGCTCCCAGCCCAGGCCGGGCCACGTGACCTGGCCATCAGGATGAACTCTCTCACGCACGAGGGTCTTTACCACCATGTCCCCACTGCCGGGATGTCAGAAGGCAGACTTGCTGGCTCTAATCTCTTCCACGTCTACCCTCTGTCCATTGGCAACAAATTTAGCTCCTTCACAGACTACTGCTGATTTAAAACAAAAATGTCTGAGCGACTAACACGTAGGTATTAGAGACAGACTCAGGATGACACAGAGAGGGTCACATCTTATCAGGAGAGCTGAGCCTGTCTGGCCATCACAAGGGGAAGGACGGTCAGACAAGAGTGTGTGTGGTGTCAGGGTTAGGATGGCAGGGGCTTTGGAATCACATCCTATGAATAACTCACTGGGTTTACATCCTTTTTTCAAATACTGGGAAAAGTTCCAGGCAGGAGAGGATGGAGTGGGTTCTGCACTGGTCCCAAAGGAGCAATAGGACCCAGGGTTCATAGTGTAGAGATGCAGGATGATGAGCGTTTCAATGGCTACAATATCACAGGGATGAAAAGGGCCACCTTGCAGACGGAGGGCTCCTTGTTCCCAGGACAGGGTCTGGCATGACCCTCTGTAGCTCCTGTCCGCACAACATCCGCGGGTCCCCTCTGGTTCCAGGGCCCTGTTCCTTAAAACTCACCACCCAGAGCAGAACAAGAAAGCTTCCATGGCTGTTTCAGTTTCCGTTCTTTTGAGCTGCTCCGGGTGAAGATATGAGAGGCTCCAGCTGTCTCTTAGGAACCCTGAGAAACAGGAATGAAAAGAAGGAAGCTCTGACTCTCTCTCTCCCACCCCCACTGTGGTTCCTCAGTGCGGTTCAGTCACTCAGTCAGGTCTGACTCTTTGGGACCCCATGGGGCTGCAGGCCTTCCTGTCCATCACCAACTCCCAGAGCTTGCTCAAACTCATGTCCATCAAGTCGATGATGCCATCCATGGTCCCCTTCTCCTCCCGCCTTCAATCTTTCCCAGCATCATGGGCTTTTCCAATGAGTCAGTTCTTCACATCAATACTTTGTGGCCAAAGTATTGGAGCTTCAGTTTCAGCATCAGTCCTTTTAATGAATATTCAGGGCTGATTTCCTTTAGCATTGACTGGTTTGCTCTTCTTTCTGTCCAAGGGACTCTCAAGAGTCTTGTCCAATACCATAGTTCAAAAAGCATCAATTCTTCGGTGCTCAGCTTTCTTTATAGTCCAACTCTCACATCCATATATGACTACTGGAAAAACCATAGCTTTGATGAGACAGATCTTTGTTGGCAAAGTAATGTCTCTGCTTTTTAATATGCTATTTAGGTTGGTCATAGCTTTTCTTCCAAGGAACAAGTGTCTTTTAATTTCATGGCTGCAGTCACCATCTGCAGTGATTTTGGAGCCCCCCAAAATAAAGTCTGTCACTGTTTCCATTGTTTCCCTATCTATTTGCCATGAAATGATGGGACCAGATGTCATGATCTTAGTTTTTTGAATGTTGAGTTTTAAGCCAGCTTTTTCACTCTCCTCTTTCACTTTCATCAAGAGACTCCTTAGTTCCTCTTCACTTTCTGCCATAAAGGTGGTGTCATCTTCATATCTGAGGTTATTGATCTTTCTCCCGGCAATCTTGATTCCAGCTTGTGCTTTATCTAGCTTGGCATTTCCCATGATATACTCTGCATATAAGTTAAATAAGCAGGGTGACAATATACAGCCTTGATGTGCTCCTTTCTCAATTTGGAACCAATCCATTCTTCCATGGCTGGTTCTAACTGTTGCTTCTTACCTGCATTCAGATTTCTCAGGAGGCAAGTAAGGTGGTCTGGTATTCCCATTTCTTTGAGAATTTTCCACAGTTTGTTTTGATCCACACAGTCAAAGGTTTTAGCATAGTCAATGATGCATAAGTAGATGTTTTTCTGGAACTCTCTTGCTTTTTCAATGATCCAATGGATGTTGGCAATTTGATTTCTGGTTCCTCTGCCTCTTCTAAATCCAGTTGAACATCTGGAAGTTCTCAGTTCATTTACTACTGAAGGATTTTGAGCATTACTTTGCTAGCATGTGAGATATGATAGTTCTTCTGTGCATTCTTGCCACCGCTTCTTAATATCTTCTGCTTCTGTTAGGTTCACATTGTTTCTGTCCTTCATTGTGCCCATCTTTGAGTGAAATGTTCCCTTGGTAGCTCTAATTTTCTTGAAGAGATATCTAGTCTTCCCCATTCTATTGCTTTCCTCTATTTCTTTGTACTGATCACCGAGGAAGGCTTTCTCATCTCTCCTTGCTATTCTTTGGAACTCTGCATTCAGATGGGTATATCTTTCCTTTTCTCCTTTGCCTTTCACTTCCATTCACTTCTCAGCTATTTGTAAGGCCTCCTCAGATAACCATTTTGCCTTTTCCATTTCTTTTCTTGGGGATGGTTCATCACTGAGGAAGGCTTTCTTATCTCTGCTACCATGGTTCTTACACCTCGCCATTCCAGTGATGTTAGTGTGTTACTGAGGACTCTGAAATCTTATTCCCAGTTTAGTTTTACCTTCTTTCACAGAAAATCTTGGTAAATGCCTTCCTGAATGTAGTGGCAGTCTAAGGGGCTCAGTGCCCAGATAGCTCTTGGAGATGTTCTGTAAACGTGTGGCTAGGCTTCCAGGTAAGAGTGAGGCCGAGGCGCCTCTGATGTCTGCCCATTTTGTGCTGTAAACAGCAGAGAGAGTGGGGGAAGCAGACGCCAGGGGAGTCCAGCTGGCAGTCAGAGAGAGGAAGGTGGCAAAAGCAGGAACTGATGGCAGAGGGCGCGGAGCACTGTGTTTCATCCTACAAGCGTGCAGACCCATGTCTGGAGCTCCCCTGCACTTCAGAGATACGGAGCTGTTATGGAAAGGCTGAGGGCGTCTAGCCCCAGTGCCTGAGCAGGTGGAATGGGAAGGAGCCCCGGGTGTGTGAGGGCGGACCAGCCCTTGGGCCCAGAGCTGGTCTTTGCATCGGGCACCGCGTACTAACCAGACATTGTTTCAGTTTTAGGGACATTGAACAATTCTTCCCCGAAGACCCTGCACTCGGTGCTCATCGTGCTCCTGGCTCTTGGTTTGTTCAGTTCGCTGCTGAGCGCCGGGTTCACCTTCTACAACAGTGTCAGCAACCCCTACCAGACGTTCCTGGGGCCGACGGGGGTGTACACCTGGAGCGGGCTCAGTGGTCAGTATCGGCCAGCCCCGGCCTCTGTCCCCCAGTTCCCTCTCACACGAGGACACACACAGTCACGGTCGGACCCTGGGCATTAAGAGTGTGCTGAGTCGAGTGTGGCAGCTGAGGTTTATTTTTGCAAGCCTACAGCATTTATTCAGCATTTTCAGATGTGTTTTGGGTGCCCTGGTGAGGGGCGGACTGTGGGTAAGAGGGTGTGTTAGGTGTTAAAAATGTGGGATATACATTGTCTTTGCCTTAGTGTCTAGGGTAAGGTGTTAATCAGAAACACACACATCAACAAAGCATTCCCTGGGCTCCTGCTGCATGCTTGACTCCAAAGTAGGCTCCACGTGACGTGGAGAAGCAGGCACGGGCGCGCGCGCGTGCACACACACACACACACACGCACACACACACACACACACACACACACACACGCACGTATTTAGTCCCCTCCTTGCCCCCATAGAACATCAGTCGACTTGGCCTAATATCTGAACACCATGGTGGTGCAGAGCTACCAAGAATGTCACTGAGGAGAGTCTGGGGCCGACGCCCTTGTTGTGGGCGACCTGTGAGCCCTGGGTGTCAATTGGGTGGTACTGCAAGGCTGTGTTTTCTGTTTGGTGGGAAGGTGTTGGGGTGGGGGTGGGAAGTGGGGTCCAGTTGGGGTCACAGTGTTTTGGACTCTCTGAGGGTCTCACGGGTTCTGGGACCACTATGTTTGCCCAGGGGCCCGGTCCAGTGGGAGCCCTGTGGCCCCTGCCCGACAATGGGGTTTCTGCTGCTCCATCCCTCCCTCCACCATGACAGCCTGATCTTGACAGTGGATCAGAAGTGGCCCATCCTATTCATGGGATGCCGGCCTGGATGAGGCACGAGCTGGAATCAAGCTTGCCAGGAGAAAGATCAATAACCTCAGATATGCAGATGATACCACCCTTATGGCAGAAAGTGAAGAGGACCTAAAGAGCCTCTTGATGAAGGTGAAAGAAGAGAGTGAAAAAACTGGCTTAAGCCTCGACATTCACAAAACTAAGATCATGGCATCTAGTCCCATCACTTCATGGCAAATAGATGGGGAAACAATGGAAACAGTGACAGACTTTATTTTGGGGGGCTCACTGCAGATGGTGGTTGCAGCCATGAAATTAAGACACTTGTGCTTTGGAAGAAAAGCTGTGAGGAACCTAGACACCATATTAAAATCAGAGACATTGCTTTGCCAACAAAGGTCTGTCTAATCAAAGCTATGGTTTTTCCAGTAGTCATATATGGATGTGAGAGTTGGATAATAAAGAAGCTGAGCACTGAAGAATTGATGCTTTTGAACTGTGATGTTGGAGAAGACTCTTGAGAGTCCCTTGGACTGCAAGGAGATCCAACCAGTCCATCCTGAAGGAGATCAGTCCTGAATATTCATTGTAAGGACTGATGCTAAAGCTGAAACTCGAATACTTTGGCCACCTGATGCAAAAACTGACTCAGTGGGAAAGCCCCTGATGCTGGGAAAGATTGAAGGCAGGAGGAGAAGGGGACGACAGAGGATGAGATGGTTGGATGGCATCACCGACTTGATGGACATGAGTTTGAGCAGGCTCTGGGAGTTAGTGATGGACAGGGAGGCCTGGCGTGCTGCGGTCCATGGGGTCACAAAGACTGAGTAGACACGCCTCAGGACAAAGACAGGTGGGGCACGACCGAGCGGCTGAACTGGACTGAACTAACAGGATGGCCCTGGGGGTGGCAGTGTGTGCATCGCAGTGGTGTGTTCAAACACAGACCAGGCACTTTCAGGGACAGGATAGGCGCTGTGGATACTGGGGTGTCAGGAAGCCTAGGATGACGGGCTCTGGGCAGCTTCCTGTCCTGTGAGGCCATCGTCACACTGATCAGTGCAGGCGGATGGAGGCGCCGCTGTGCTGTGGATCCCAGCGGTGCTGTGCTGAGACCGTGAGCACCTGGCTCTCCAGGGAAGGAAGCCCTGACCACAGGCGTGGCTGGTATGAGTGTACAAACACTTCCACTGTGGCCTTTTTCAAGCTCATGTGTGAGGAGCCAGTCCCATTCTGGCACAGATACAAGGGCGAGCCTCTCAACACTGACCAAACAAGCTGGGATTCCTAAACATCATTCAGAACAACAGGTGGACATTCGGGCTGCCCTGGGCAAGCCTGCACACCCACCTCTCAGCTCTGAGCGTCTGGGATCAGGCTGGTGTAGCAACATCTGCCCAGGACCAGCCCTTTCCTTTCTTTCTGTGCATTTGTGATCAAAACAAGCAAATGCCCAAACTTAAAGGGCATCAGCTGCTGGCCAGGAATGAGCGTTTGTGCTTCTGATTTCACGGTGGACCTGGAGGAATTGGTTCCAAACTCAGAGACCCTCCTCCGGACACCAAGGTTCTGTGCCCCAAGCCATGTGTATGACTGTAGTTCACCTCTGTCAAACAAACCGAAGGCAAGACTCATTGGCATTCATTGCTCGGGTGAAAAAAGTAGATTCTTTTCATTTTTGCTCATGCGATTAAGAAACTAAGAGAAGTGGTGGCTTCAGGTACAGCTGGATCCAGGATCTCAGCCTGATCCATCAGATCTCTGTTTCCTCCAATGTTCCCTCCAACAGTAAGTAGCTAGGCTGGTCCTCTTAAAGGCAAGACATTTTCCCGTTCTTTCTGGCCCATCACAGATGCAGAAACTGCAGGAGAAAAGATGACTTTTTTTTCCCCAAAACCTGACTCTTGCTGGAGTTTGCCTCCTCCATTTCTGGAACAGTCTCCATAGCTGGCAGGGTTGGATTCACTGGCTTACCCCCCTTGGCTGAAGACACTGACCACCTGGAGCTGGGACTGAGGGGGAAGATCTGAGGGCAACCTCGATCACTAGGACCAGAGGGATGGGTCAGTTGTGGGGTGAGCCAGACAAAATCCACCTTTGTTGCTCCATCTACACCCGCAGGGTCCAGAACCCATCTCTTCATCTCTGCAGGAGGAAGCCCCTGGCTTCAGCGTCTTCCTCCACAGCTGAGTATGAGCTGGCTTTGCCCAGGGCAGAGGCCTGATGCATGTTTGTGGAGGAAGGCACAGGAAACAGGCCAGCAGCCTCCCCAACCCCCAGTCCCCACCTGGTTCTAACAACAAAGAATTGGTTGACTGGCATCAAGCTCCCTCCTCATTCCTTCCCCGGGTTGGGGCAAGTTCTGACATGGAGCGGCTGTGAGGCGGGCAGAAGCATAAACGGAGACTTTGATGTGGGAGGTGGAGGTAAGCAGCCACCAGCTCACAAAGGGCAGACTTGGGCCCCGTTTGGTTGAAGATCTTGCTGAAAACTCAGGTCCCCCGATGCTCAGCCTGCAGGAGGCCTTGTGCACAAATACGCCATCTCTGCATCCCTGCCTTGGATCACTCTGGCCCCGGGGACTGGGGTCAGGCTGCCCTCAGGTGGCTTGGAGGCCGAGGAAAGGGCCGCACACGCCTCTCCAGGCTGGGCTTGGACACAGGCTCCCTGGCTACAGGAAGAAGGGGAGCAGTTTGCTGGCTTGTCTCTAAAGCAACAGAAGGAGATGCTGCTTTGAGGACAAAAGTGTGAAGTGCAGCCTCCCTTCCTGGGCCCCTGTGCCCTCTGAGCCCAGCCTGGCATGGTGACCCTGACCCCAGGGGACAGAGCTGTAGTGTGAGAGGTGCTGGAGATGACAGCAGAGCCAGAGAGCGCACTGCAGACGGTCTGCTCTGACACACTCGGTCCTCAGCCGGGGAGCCGAGAGCAGGGGGTAGCTCTTCAGGTCACACGCCCACGGGGACAGGCTTGGGGTGGAAGGCCAGCGCCCTGAGCCCTCAGGGTCTCCTCTGTCTGCCACAGGGCTCCCTCCAGGCCCCGTAAACCTTCTGTGCCAGAAACCAGAGAAGCAGGCAGTGAGTGGGGTCCCTTTCTGCTGCGGGCTCAGCTCAGCATCCGTGTCCCTCGGTGGGCGCCCCTCACAGATCAAGTCAGTCGTGAGTGTCCACTTTAGAGAACAGTGTTTAGCTCATTTCTGGGTTTTGCTCCTTTCTGACTAAAGCTTTGAGAAGAAACTTCCCAAGAGCAGAATGAGGGATAATTAAGGGGTGTGAGAGGCATAGCGCAGAGGGGGGGCCTTCGTGCACGCCCACTCCTGTCACTATTAAGAAATAAAAGCATTAGGTTGAAGATGAAAGACTGTCATCCCGGGAGTGAAGACGCCTCACCGGGAGGCCCTCTAATTAGGCTTCTGGAGGGCCGTTCCCTGGGTGTGGGTTATGACCAGGGCACGTTGGGTGCCAAATGTCCCCCTAGGTTTGGGTAAGCGTCAGCAGAGCGAGAGTCAGAGAGCATGTGCCCATCTGGACCTCTGTCTTGGGGACTCCTGGATGGCTGCCCAGCACTATCAAGCCTGACTCCACTGGACTGCTCATCACAAGTCCAGCAGCTGCCTTCTGGCCCCCCGCCTTGCCTTTTTGAACCATCTACTGAGACAGGACTCACACACTGTACAGTTCACCCACCTAAGGGTGCCATTCCGTGGTTCTGGTGTATTCGCAGATCTGTTCAACCATCACCACGGTTGATTTTAGGATATTCTCCTGACCTCCAAAGGAAGCCCCTCCCCAGCACCCCCCCACAGCCCCAAGCAGCCTTGAAGCTCCTTGGGGTTTGAGGCTCACCCCCTTTGGAAGGTGAGGATCAAGGTTCAGAGCAGTCCAACACATCTCCCAAGACCTGTGGCTGGAGACCTTGACCTTGCTCTCTCTGACTCCAGAACCACATTCTAAGCAAGGGGGCTTTCCAAAGCCAAGACTGAGGAAGGTTCTCTAGTGGAGGACATTGTGAAGAATAAAGGATGAGTTAAGAAAAGAGAGCCTTCCTGGTTGAACTCTGTCCCCTGTTGTAGGTGGGATGAAACCCCAGTTGCCAAGCTGGTGTTCAGAGACCCCAGGTGGGCTTGGCTGCTGTATCCAGTGCTCAGGACCCCCCCGACCCCTCCCCATCAGCTGGACTTGTGTCTCCCAGACCTGGATGCTCTGAGCTCACCATCCATCTTGATGGATGGCTATTCAGGCTGCCTCTTCCCCACACCCTGGTCCTCTCTAGACAGTTGTCCTGTCGACCCTCGTGTTCAACCACTTGCTCTGTCGCTCATGCAGCCTACGGGCTCAGCCCATTGCCCTGGGAAGCGGGCAGAGTCCAGCTCGTTCTGAAAGGACTTGAGCTGAAGGTTCGCTGCTCCTGGTCACAGGCACCTGCGTTACTGTTAGCATTTGGGGTCTAGAGTCTAGCGTGCGTCTTTCATTTCTTTCACCTTCTCTCTAATGACGAGGAGAGAATAAACCCCAGGGTAGATGCTCAGTGAATGCCCACAGAGTACATGTTTGATAAAGGAAAAAAAGTGACCTTAAAAATGTACATTAATGCATATGTATGGAATCCAGGAAAACGGTACAGATGAAACTATTTCCAAGGCAGAAATCGAGGCAACAGACATGTGGACACAGCGGGGGAGAGGGAGGGTGGGAGGAGTTGGGAGATCAGGACGGACAGACTCACAGCTCCGTGCGGGGTCCTGCTCTGTAGCACAGGGAGTCGGCTCAAGGCCTTGTGGTGACCTAGAGGGGTGGAGTGGGGGAGCGGGCGGGAGGTCCAAGAGGGAGGGGACATATGTATGCATGGGGCCGATTCACTTCATTGTACAGCAGAAACTAACACAACATTGTAAAGCAACTACCCTCCAATAAAATAAAATCTTAAAAATGAAAATATTCATTAAAATACACCACCACATTATTTACGAACTCTTTCTTCCCTTCAGCATCCTTCACATTCTTAACCATGGTGCTCTTTGTGGGGAACACGCAGTCCAATCGTCTCTCGGAAGAGCTGGCCCAGAGGCTGTACCCGCTCTATCCAGCCGCCACTCAGCAAGGGACGTCCCACACGTACGGATACTCCTTCTGGCTCACCCTGCTGGTCATCCTCCTAAACGTGATCACCGTGGTCATCATCGTCTTCTACCAAAAGGCCAGATACCAGCGGAAGCAGGAGCAGAGAAAGCCCATGGAGTCTGCCCCCAGGGATGGAATTTTATTCTGAAGTCTGTCCTCCTTCGGTGGCAAGGCCTCCTCTGTCGTACGTCAGCTCTCAGAGCAGTAACTGGCTGGCTTGGCTGAGTCAGTCAGCGGGTAAAGCTGTGGCCTGTTCAACTGTCACTCGGTAACGACCCTACCTTCTTCATAAATGATGCACCCTTGGCCAAGGATGCCTCCTGTGAGGGTGGGGAAGGTGAAGAAGAGAGCTCTGCGGTCTGCGTCGTGTTCAAAGCAGGGCCGGGCTGGTGAGCCTGCCAACCTTCTGGCCTGGCCTCACTCTCTTAAGTAATAAAGGTGTCACACGCCTCCCCTTTGAGTCACTCAAAGCACTTTGCTACCTGCGACCTAATTCCCCACAGGAGGGGTCACGCCGTTTGACTCCACTCTGTGAATGGAGACTTCCAGACACACAGGGATCCAGAAATTGTTTTTCCCTAGACCAGGTGTTAGAAGGGAAAGGAGAGACTTAGGGGTGTGTGACCTGGACTTCTGGACCCTCCGCCTCTGATATAACTTAAATCCGGTGGTGGGTAGAAAGGCTGACATTCAGTTTTGAATTTCCAAAGTGGACTTTTGGCAGGGAAAAGCTGAGGAAGGAAGATCAAGGAAAGATGAAAATTATAGCCCCTCTAGCCTCATGCTAAGAAGGTTAAATATCTTTTTGCTTTAAATAGATTGCGGTTAGTTCAGTCAAAATGGAAATATTCTATTGTGGCGAGTTCTAAAAAACCCATCAACCAACGCTCTGTTCGGTTGCTGCAGTGTCTCCGACACAGGTGAGAGAGCATCACCCATCAGCAGACTCCTGGTCGGCCAGAGGCTCAGTAGAACATGGGGTCCCGCGCTGTGGCTTGCAGGTATGTCCTGAGTCAAAGCCAGGGCAGGTGCTCAGTGCCGGCGATGGACTGCCTTCCAAGCACAGGTGGGTGGAACTAGTTCATGGCTCATGAGAGGACAGTGAGTGACCTGGAATATTTTTTAAAAAACACCAGATGGATTTGGCCGACTTTGCCTGTAGGATATCCTCTTGGAAAATCACTTTGAGAATCTTTTAGGCTTGAATATCCTACAAGTTAGCCAGGTCAAATATTGTCAGGATTCTAAAATAATCACCTTTCACATTGTGATAGAACCAGAGCCCGAGGGAACAGAATTCCTGTAGTGTAATTTACAAAGCAGCAGTTCTTTGGACAGAAGGATGCATCCTTTAGGAAACTAGCAGAGATGAACAATCTGTCCTAGCAATAACCTTTTTTTCCTTCAAGATCAAGCATTGCGTCCCTGCAATATGGTTAACACCTTGCTAAGCCAGGCACCCACCCCCTGGGAGATCACTGCTGAACAGTCAAGACAGATATTCAGAAAACAGTCACTAATTCCCTGTGAAATGTGTACTTAGTCACAAAATTGTGTTCATTCTTTGAAAAGTCAGTTCTCCATAACCTCCCATCTCCAAGTCCCACAAAGTCAAAATTATTCTAATAAATTAATTTATTGTGAAACTGAACGTATTAAAAATATGATTAACCACTGTGAAAATATTCTAAAGTCTTTGAAGCTAAAAGCATCTATGTTCTTTGGAGGCTTGAACTTTGTATCAGATTTTAATAATGGGGACAGGTAACAAAGAAGGAAGCTAAAGGTAACAATTGTGACTCATTTCATGTATCACATTGATGCAAAGGACATGGCAAGAGGTGAAGCCTGCATTTACTCATCTCAGCTTTTGAGCAGAGCTTGGTGTCTTTAGAGGACAAGCTATCTCACTCCTTAGATCATACATGGATCTGAGGAAACATTTAAGACATTGGAAAATCAGGTAAGTGGACCTACAGCTCACAGTTAAGGCGAGGAAGAGATAAGCTCCCTTATTAGGTCTGAAGGTAGAAGGTAAAGAAGCCGTGTGTGTACTCAGTGGAAACCTTGGGCTTCCTCTGTGGCTCAGCTGGTAAAGAATCTGCCTGGGTTCAATCCCTGGGTTGGGAAAATCCCTTGGAGAAGGGAAAGGCTTCCCACTCCAGTATTCTGGCCTGGAAAATGCCATGGACTATACAGTCCATAGGGTCGCAAAGAGTCGGACACGACTGAGTGACTTTCACTTCACTCACTTAAGGAACAACCAGGCCTGCTGACTCTCACAGACACAGCCACTCTTGAAAGACCCAGCCCTGGCTACTTGCCCCAGCCTCCTGTCCATGGAGCAGCGGGGGGTCACTGACTTTTTTTTCAGGGAAAAAAGTGCCACTAAATAGTACTTTGCTGCTCTTTTGTTGTTGTTGTTCAGTTGCTAACTCGTGTCTGACTCTTTTGTGACCCCATGGACTGCACCCCACCAGGCTCCTCCGTCTATGGAAATTCCCAGACAAGAACACTGGAGTGGGTTGCCATTTCCTTCTCCATCTTCCCGACCCAGGGACCAAACGTTCGTCTCCTGCATTGCAGTTGGATTCTTCACCCCTGAGCCACCTAGCCTTGCTGTTCTAAGCCTACTTAACAAACGTGCATTCTCTCACTTCGGTTTTAATGGAACCAGCTGAAACATTATTTGGCAGGAGTCCAAACTGTTCTACGAAACTTGAATGTTTCAGCGATTGTTGTAGGGCCTCCAATCAACCGATGTGGTCCTGTTATGATGAGCTAGATTACCATATAGAATACTGTGCTCTTCATTTTTATAAGAACATAGAGATTACAATAATAATGCTAGAGAAAGTTACTGATGTCAAAGGGATGGGGTTTCTCTAATGAGCTGATGCTTGCCAAGCATGCTGGGAGAAAGGAGTAACCTCCAGGTAACCCAGGTTAGCTTGACCATCATCATTACAATTTCATTTGATCATCTCACCAAAGCCTATGGATTGGACAGGGCAAGGGGAATTGTCTCCTTGGGTCTGACACTTCTCTGGGTCTAAATAACCATCCTGCAGCTAGCCCCAGGTGCTGTATTGGTGCTCCAGTGTGTGGCCCGTAGCCACACAGGTAGATATCAGCTGCCTCCTGCTTTCTGGTTGGCCTCTTGGAAGCCCTGGGAACTGGCTATTCTGCAAAGTGTAGGCAGATGCCAACCAATTTCCAGACCAATCTCTCCTTCTTCTTGTCCTCACCCACCCGGAGCCCATCTTCTTCGTTCCTGAAACCAGCCAGTGAGTGCAGACCTGATGCCAGCTTCTGGGGGGTCTCATCTGATGGCTTTCTACAGCCTGGGCCAGGATGCAGGCCTGGCATGCTGGGAGAAGATGTGTGGGAGAGGATGTCTAGGGGTCAGTTCGGAATCGGAAACTCCAGCTTGGAGAGGAGCCAGGCTCCCTGGTCCCCGAGCCCCTCCAGGCTCTCCCAACCAGGGCACCCAGGTCCCCCACCCCAGAGGGCATCGTGTGCACAGGTCCCCCAGCCAAGGCTGCACAGGGCCAGTGCCTGCCTAGCAGCTGGGGCTGGGGTCCGCTGTCTGGTCCCCAACCTCTGTCCTCAGCCCCAAACCCCTGCTTCCCCAGGACACAGGGACACAGGTGGAGACTCCATTTGTAGACTGCCCTACCATCTCATCTTTCCTTTTCTCCTTTGCTTTTCACTTCTCTTCTTTTCACAGCTATTTGTAAGGCCTCCTCAGACAGCCATTTTGCCTTTTTGCATTTCTTTTTCTTGGGGATGGTCTTGATCCCTGTCTCCTGTACAGTGTCACCAACCTCCATCCATAGTTTATCAGGCACTCTCTCTATCAGATCTAGTCCCTTGAACCTATTTCCCACTTCCACTGTATAATCATAAGGGATTTGATTTAGGTCATACCTGAATGGTCTAGTGGTTTTCCCCTACTTTCTTCAATTTAAGTCCGAATTTGGCAATAAGGAGTTCATGATCTGAGGCACAGTCAGCTCCCGGTTTTGTTTTTTCTGACTGTATAAAGTTTCTCCATCTTTGGCTGCAAAGAATATAATCAATCTGATTTTGGTATTGACCATCTGGTGATGTCCACATGTAGTCTTTTCTTGTGTTGTTGGAAGAGGGTGTTTGCTATGACTAGTGCATTCTTTTGGCAAAACTCTATTAGACAGGGAGGCCTGGTATGCTGCAGTCCATGGGGTCACAAAGGGTCGGACATAACTCAGCGACTGAACTGAACTGAATTGATATCTCATAGCTAGCCAGGAGAAGCCAGCAAAGCCATCCATTTCTCTGAGCTTCTGTTTTCTCATGATGAAAAAATAATAAGTAATTAATAATAGGAATGACAACCAGTGTGGATTGAGCAGGGGAAGTCTGCAGTCAGGGTGTCTGGGCTGGAGAAATTAATCTCAGCAAGCCTCATTCTAATTATCTGTGAAATGGGGTCACAGTAGTGACAGCTTTGCTCTCAGAGATATCAGAATGAATTGTGATGAGGGATGTAAAGAGGCCTTGATAACTGACAGCCAGGCCCCTCTCCACAGAACCAGGAGCAGGCAGAGAGTGGTGGCAATTGCAAAAGCTAGAGCCTGTTGCCCGTTAGCAACCACATTAATAATTCTTTTGTTCTGTCAATGAGCAACAGACAACTTAAGCCCAGGGAGGTTAGTAAGCTTGCCCAGACATCCTAAGCTGGCGAGTGGCAGAGACAAGAAGCACAGGTCTCCAAGGCCTTGTTCTTTTTGTTTTGCTTTGTTTAGCTAATCTTTGATTCAATTTCACAAACATGTGTCTGCATCTGAGTGAGGGTGGACGCTGAAGGTGGAGGCTGAGAGCAGAGGCTGGGGGTGGAGTGCAGGGACAAAGGAAGGGGTCCCTGCCCCTGAGCCCTGCCCAGCAGGACCCATGGCCTTCCTGGCTCTGCCTATGGGGCTCAGCCCCTCATTCCACATCTGTGTGCCTCACTGGAGGCCTGGATCTGGCTCATTCAGAACAAAAAGAGCAGCTTGCTCTGGTGAAGCGGATACAACTTGCTTCAAGTACATCCTCTGCCTGACCCGAGAGGGTGGCGTCTCCCAACATGACCCTCCCAGGCACGCCCAGACCAGGCAGCAGCTGGTGACCTCTGGACTTTGTGCTTTCCTAAAATAGAAAGCAAGGCCCAGTTAGTCATGCTGACCTGGGTCACTGGATTATTAAAGCTGAACCCAAGGAGGAACGAAGACCTGGGAAATCTGTGGAGCATTCAACACCCTGAACGAGATTTTGCATGAAAGGAAGGTCAGCCCAACCCAGGCTGCTCCCCTGCCCTTTCTGCTCTAAGCATCACTTAGAATTCCAGACAACGTCCTACTTACCAAAAAAGATAAATGAACTTGTCCTTGTGACAGGCTTCAGACCACAGAAGTTTCATTTTCAAAGTCCTTAAATGTTTAGTAGAGGCATCACTTTGCTGATAAAGGTTGTATAGTCAAAGCTATGGTTTTTCCAGTAGTCACCTATGGACATGAGAGTTGGACCATAAAGAAGGCTAAGTAAGTAAGTGTCAGTCACTCAGTCATGTCCAACTCTGTGATCCCATGAACTGTAGCCCACTGGGCTCCTCTGTCCATGGGATTCTCCAGGCATGAATACTAGAGTGGGTTGCCATTCCTTTCTCCAGGGGATCTTCCCGACCCAGGAATAAACCCGAATCTCCCACATAGCAGGTAGATTTTTTACCATCTGAGCTATAGGGAGGAACCAGAAGGTTAAGCACCAAAGAATCAATGCTTTCTAATTGTGGTGCTGGAGAAGACTCTTGAGAGTCTCTTGGACAGAAAGGAGATAAAACCAGTCAATCCTAAAGGAAATCAACCCTGAACACTCATTGGAAGGACTGATGCTGAAGCTCCAATACTTTGGCCACCTGATGGAAAGAGCTGACTTCATTGGAAAAGACCTTGATGCTGGGAAAGATTGAGGGCAGGCAGAAAAGGGGGTAATAGAGGATGAGATGGTTGGATGGCATCACCGACTCAATGGTCATGAGTTTGAGCAGAGATAAGGAAGGACAGAGAAGCCTGGCATGCTGCAGACCATGGGGTTGCAAAGAGTTGGACACTACTGAGCATCTGAACAACAACAACAAAAATAAAGATGCAGCTAGAAATGCATTGTCTTTTCTGACTGCTCACTTACAGGAACTTTAAAAACAGACACCTCTCGCGCCTCCACCTCCCACTGCGCACCATGAGGGGTAGACATAATTTTTCACCTTGACCCTTCGCTCTGCCCCTCTTGCTGACCTGAAGCAAGACACTTCCCCCAAGTGGTCAGCTTGGGAACCTCTCTTCTGGAAGTGAGGGTTCTCCTTTTCTAATTCAGCACACAGACAGTGGGGCTTCCGGAAAAGTGTGGGCCCCACAGACATCACTGTCTGTAGATGTGTGCTCCCCCGAAACACCCTACAGGAGAGTGTTCAGTGAATCCCGCTCAAATCAGTGTGGGACTAGAACCCAGCCGAAACCCAGGGTCTTCCGAGGTCACAGACCTGGTTTCAGGACCTAATGAAGCTCAGGTTCTTGACGTCTCCTTGAAGAAAGAATTCAGTGAGAGACAAAGTGATAGGTAAGACGTGGATTTATTCAGAGAAAAACACACTCTGCAGACAGAGAGTGGGCCATTGCGGAGGGTGAGCGCGGACTCAAAACGTAGCGTGGCGAGCTTTTAAGTGCTGGGCAATTTCACAGGCTAATGAGTAGGAGGATTATCCCAACTATTTTGGGGAAAGGGGTGGAGATTTCCAGGAATTGGGCCATGGCCCACTTTTTGGAAACCCAGCAAAATTGGGTACCGGTTTAGACTTAACCCATTTCACAGATGAAGACTGAGGCTTCCATTGGCGAGATGCTGTGTGCACCATCCCAAAGCAAGGGAGAGACTGAGCAGATTCCAGCGCAGACGTTCTGCCGTGTCCCAAGTGAGACACACGGCCTGGGGCCGATCACCTCCAGGGGGCCCCGTGTGTGTGCATCAAAGGGTCGCACAAAGTCCAAGTGCCATTCCGAGCACTAGGCCCTGGCCCCCATCAGGTGTCCTCCTGGTGTGGGATGCTTAGGGCCACCTGAGTGGGCTGGATTCCTGACGTGCTTAATCATCTTCCTGCGACTTAAAAAGCTGACTGTGTTCACCAGTGTTTGCTTTATGATCTTTATCTTAAGATAGACAAGCTGCTTCTTGATGGCTCCATCACCATGTGAAGCAGGGGTTATGTGTTCTGTTGATGGCGAGTGGTGAAGTGCAGAAAGCACATGCTCATGTGTTGAGACTTGGGTCTTAGTGAGGACTGGGTGAACAAATAGGTGCTCAGTGCTTGGTATGACTGAGTGATAACACTTACTTACACTCAACCTGTCCACGGGACAGAAGCAGGCTCACACACATGGAGAACAGACTTGTGTTTGCCAAGGGGGAGGAGAGCCGGGGAGGGGTGGACCAGAGTTTGGGATTAGGTGATGCAAATCAGTATAGACAGAACGGATATACTACAAGGTCCTACTGTAGAGGACAGGGAAATATGTTCAATATCCTTTGATAAACCCCAACGGAAAAGAATATGAAAAAGAATATATATATCTCAATCACTTGCAGCCAAAGTGATACATAGTGTATAGCAGAAATTAACACATTATAAATCAACTACACTTCGATAAAATAAATTAAAAAAGGAAAAGCATGCACAAGAATCTCAAAAAAGGGACAATGAGTGAATGATGATGACAATCATGTGTACTTAACAGAATATGAAAAAGTTATTCTTTTGAAAAAAATGAGGATTCTTTGAAATAGATTCCTAATTTCCAGGGTCCTCCATTTTTTATTGACAAATAAGTGCCCAGGAGCTGGGGGTGTACTGTTGAGGCAACTCCAAGGTCCTGTGTCTGGGAGCTATGCCTTTTTACGAGAGTCCCCACCCACACACGTCTGATGCCGGCGCTGTGACTACAATGCCTTTGGAAGGTTGGTTTGGCTGTAACATGACCCAAGTCAGTTAACTGATAAACCGCCACTCCCAACATTGCCCAATGAATATAAACATCTAGCGTAATACCTTTATGAAAATTTGGCCATCGTGGATTCCTTCAGTTAAATAAAATCTTGTAGAGAATTTTGATAACCAGATAGATGATGCATCACTTTTTCAGAGGATAGGAGAGATCAGTGGCATTTAAGATGCTCATGGCTGAAGGGCAAACCTTCTGGTCTCAGGAGGACCCCTTTGAAGGTGTCCACAGATTGCCTGAGAACCCTAGGGAGCTTTTCTTCATGTGGGCTGATACTATCGATAGCATATTAGAAATTAAAACTGCTAAATGTTCATCTTTTATTTATTGAAAAATAAATCCATTCCATGTTAGTATAAACAACATGTTTTAAAGAAAAATAACTATTTTAAAAAACAAAAAATAATTTAGAGAGAAGAGTGGCATTCTTTTGTATTTTTATGGGTCTCTCTCTACAACGTCTGACTTAACAGAAAACAGCTAGATCCTTCTGTCTGCTCTGTCTACCATCTGTCATCAGTTGTCATGGTTGAAGAAAATTTAGCCTCGCGTGGAGATATGGTCAGGACAGCGTGGGGTGTTTTACGAGCCTTTATGGGTCTTTGCTTTAAGGTCAGTTGCAATGTGGAATCTAAAACCATATGAGTGAATTTTCCCTTCTCTATTAAGTTAACACTTTGCATTCTTTGCACTGGTTTCTTGTGTACTGGGCCTGGATCATTGTTAAATGATGATTGTTAAATGCTTTTCTAACCTTACATAGTGATGACTTAAAAAATACTGGTTCATTGGCTTACACAGATCTTCCAAATGTTGACACGTTCATTATAAATACTGAAAACTCACATTTGTTAATTTTACTATCTATCTCATCAGAAAGGTCTTTAGACACTGGAAGCTGGGAAGCTCAGGATGGCAGATACAAGTTTTCCAGAATTCTAATCTTTGCTTGAAAGCTCGGCTTTTATCATTGGCAACAAATACTGTCAGTTGCTTTCCGTGAAGTGACAGACTCACTTTATTCACTTTTGAGAAAATGTTGCCAAATACGCCACACTGAATATCCATAGTTTGTCAGTCATTCTTTCGAATTGAGTGGAGTTGAATGAAAAAGACAATAAGTTTAGTTCACAGTTCAACTGAGTTCACAGGTGCTTTTCCTGGAGACAGTCACCGTGCTCCGATATGCAGCAAACATGCTGTGTGTGCAGGTTTTCATTTCGATCAGAGGTGTCCCTAACTGGAACTGAGTCTCCCTGACCCCCACTGTCTGGTGGTCGGGTGAGTGTGTCTTGATTTGTGCCAAAATGAAGGTGTTAGTCGTTCAGTCACGTCCAGCTCTTTTCTGCCCTATGAGCCCCGCCGGGCTCCTCTGTCCATGGAATTTTCCAGGCAGGAATACTGAAGTGGATGGCTATTCCCTTCTCCAGGGGATCTTCCTGACCTAGGGATGGAACCCTGGTCTCCCGCATTGCAGGCAGATTCTTTACCGTCTGAGCCACTAGGGAAGCCCCTGATTTGTGACAAGGTGCAAGCAATGTTACCCACCAGTGCAAGTACCAACCTAGTTCAAAAGGCAGATAACATCTTCCTTTGTTGTTGTTCAGGCCCTCAGTCATGTCTCACTCTTGGCAACCGCATGGACTGCAGCACTCCAGGCCTCCCTGTCCTTCACCATCTCCCAGAGCTTGCTCAAACCCATGTCCTTGAGTCGGTGATGCCATCCAACCATCTCACCCTCTGTCATCCCCTTCTCCTCCTGCCTTCAATCTTTACCAGCACCAGGATCTTTTCTAACGAGTCAGCTCTTTGCATCTGGTGACCAAAGTATTGGGGCTTGCTTCAGCATCAGTTCTTCCAATGAATATTCAAGGTTGATTTCCTTTTGGATGGACTGGTTTCATCTCCTTGCAGTCCAAGGGACTCTCAAGAGTCTTCTCCAACACCACAGTTCAAAAGCATCAGTTCTTCGGTGCTCAGCTTTCTTTAGAGACCAGCTCTCACATCCATACATGACTACTGGAAAAACTATAGCTTTGACTAGACAGACCTTTGTCCACAAAGTTATGTCTCTGTAACATCTTACTGCTGTGATGAAAACAGTTTTGGCCAGAACACAGAACTCCATGGGAACAATATTTGAAAAAGAAGGTTAGACAGTTTCCAAGATGTAAATTAGACTCTATGTCTTTAAAAAGCCTCAGAAATGGACAGCCATGTCTTTCTCTGTTTCTCCAGAAACTGACAATTCTGGGGGATGGAGACATGTAAAATGTAATTATATCCACATCATGGGATGTAATGAAGCCACTGAAAGTGGTGACTGAGAAGAAAATATGTACAAATAATGTTGTGTGAAAGTCAGGAGTTCTCCTATCAATCGGGGCATCTCTCCAGATGGGGGAAGCACCGGGTTTTATTTTCTCTTACATTCTCCTGTGGTTCCAACAGGTGGCATGCATCACTTTCATATTTGGAGACGATGACCAACATGCTTTCACCCTTTTTAAAAAAGCAGAGGACTTCTCTGGTGGTCCAGTGGTGTATAACCCACCTGCCAATACAGCAGACACAGATTTGACCCCTGCTCCAGGGAAAATTCCACCTGCCACAGGGCAGCTAAGTCTGTGCCCCACACCTACTGAGGCTGCATCCCCTAACCTGTGAGCCCCAAGTACCGAAGCCTGAGGGCCTGAAGCCCATGCCCCGAAACACAGGGAGCCACCACAGCGAGAGGCTTGCTTGCTGCAGCCAGAGAGATCTGTGAGCAGCAACAAAGACCCAGCGCAGCCAGAAATAAATAATTTTTTAATGTTAAAAAGATAAAGTAAATAAAACAAAAAGGCCGAGAACACAAAATGAGGAAAATCAGTCCACTGATCACAGGATCTGTAGGTCTAAGAGTCATAACCAGAATCACAGAAAATAGGTAAAATTTGAGTTGCACAGCTTGTTGAGTCTGAGTCCAGTGACAAAGCTGGAAGGACCCCCCCCACCGTGAAGGGGGTTCACCAGGATGAGAAATAGTCCAGCCTCGTCACTGTTGGCAGAATGCTGGCCATGGCTGCTCTGGATGTTTATTGGCAGTATTTATATCTGTAAAGTCTCCCGTGTTTATCTGCTACAATCCCCAGTGGCAAGAGGGATCTCCAAGGATGACCTTGAACGCTTCCCACATTCTTTTGGTAAAGGTCTGTTGGGGACTAAATGTTTATATCTCTCTAAGTTCTTATGTCGAATCCCTAAACCCAACAGGGTGGTACTTGGAGGTGGGCTTTGAGGCGGAGCAGACTCAATGGATATAAAGTTAAGCAAACTCTGGGAGACAGTGGAGGACAGAGGAGCCTGGAGTGCTGCGGTCCATGGGGACACAAACAGCAGACAATAGTAAATGTTGGCAAAGATACAGAGCAAGTGGGATGCCCTTCCCCTGCTTGTGGGAAAGCAAATAGCACATCACAATGGAGAACAAAGTTGCTTCTTGAAAACAATATCACACACATGTGATTCAGCAGCCCCATCCTGCTTACTTATCCAAGGGATTTAGATGAGGTCCCGAGGCTGGGCCCTCCAAATGGACTAGGATCCTTACGGAAAATGAAGAGGACCCAGCGCTGTCTGTCCCTCTGTGAGTATGCACTGAGGAAAGCCCAGGATGTCAGCAAGCTGCTGTCTGGCAATCAGGAAGTGAGTCCTACCAGGAGCTGAGTCTGCAGGGACCTCGACCTTGGACTTTCCAGCCTCCCGACCTGGGAGAATTACATGTCAGCTGTTTGAGCCCCAGAAGGTGGTGGTACTTTGTTAGCAGCCTAAGCTGACGAACACGGGCTGTTTGGATCCATTCATTAGTGGAAGGCATGGCGAACTTGAGCAGACTGGAGACGCAAAGGTGGCCGTGTGTTCT
Organism: Antilocapra americana; assembly: GCA_007570785.1. NCBI lineage: Eukaryota > Metazoa > Chordata > Mammalia > Artiodactyla > Antilocapridae > Antilocapra > Antilocapra americana. The sequence goes on along the minus strand of ML660216.1, from coordinate 16,241,693 downwards.
GATAAGCCCCGGGAATCGGGGCTTACTAAACAAAACGCGTAACTATGCAATGGAATAGTATTCATCCACAGAAAGGAGTGAAGTTCTGACATTTGCTGCAACATGAACGGGCCTTGAAAGCATGATGCTCGGTGAAGACTGCACACTTGAGAGTCCACGTGCTGCGGAATCCCATCCATATGTGAGTTCGCCACAGGGAGGTCAGGAGAAACAGAAAGAAGGCAGGTGTCACTTAGAGCTGGGAGTGGGGACAGGAGGATCAAGGAGTGATCCAGCCAGGGTACAAGGTTTCTTTGTGAGATTGTGACTCTTTTCTGAGATTTTCTAAAATTGTGGTGATAGTTTCACCTCTGTGTGAATATACTAAAAACCATCGAACTGTACATTCTCAGTGTGAGTTGTATGGCATATAAGTTGTATCCCCATGAAGTATCTCTTCCAACAACACAAGAGAAGACTCCACACATGGACATCACCAGATGGTCAATACCAAAATCAGACTGATTACGTTCTTTGCAGCCAAAGATGGAGAAGCTCTATACAGTCAGCAAAAACAAGACCAGGAGCTGACTGTGGCTCAGATCATGAACTCAGATCATGAACTTACTGCCAAATTCAGACTTAAATTGAAGAAAGTAGGGAAAACCACTAGACCATTAAGGTATGACCTAAATCAAATTCCTTACAATTACACAGTGGAAGTAACAAATGGATTCAACAGTTTAGATCTGATAGACAGAGTGCCTGAAGAACTATGGACAGAGGTTCATGACATTGTACAGGAGGCATGGATCAAGACTATCCCCAAGAAAAAGAAATGCAAAAAGGCAAAATGGCTGTCTGAGGAGGCCTTACAAATAGCTGAGAAAAGAAGAGAAGCGAAAGGCAAAGGAGAAAAGGAAAGATACACCCATTTGAATGCAGAGTTCCAAAGAATCGCAAGGAGAGCCTTCCTCAGTGATCAGTACAAATAGAGGAAAACAACAGAATGGGAAAGACTAGAGATCTCTTCAAGAAAACCAGAGATACCAAGGGAATATTTCATGCAAGGATGGGCACAATAAAGGACAGAAATGGTAGGGACCTAACAGAAGCAGAAGATATTAAGAAAAGGTGGCAAGAATACACAGAAGACCTATACAAAAAAGATCTTCATGACCCAGATAACCAGGATGGTGTGATTAGTCACCTAGAGCCAGACATCCTGGAATGTGAAGTCAAGTGGGCCTTAGGAAGCATCACTACAAACAAAGCTAGTGAAGGTGATGGAATTTGAGCTGAGGTATATCAAAGCCTAAAAAATGATGCTGTGAAAGTGCTGCAATCATTATGTCAGCAAATTTGGAAAACTCAGCAGTGGCCACAGGACTGGAAAAGGTCAGTTTTCATTCCAATCCCAAAGAAAGACAAGACAAAGAATGCTCAAACTACTGCACAATTGCACTCATCTCACACATTAGTAAAGTAATGCTCAAAATTATCCAAGCCAGGCTTCCACAGTACATGAACAATGAACTTCTGGATGTTCAAGCTGGATTTAGAAAAGGCAGAGGAACCAGAGATCAAATTGCCAACATCCATCCACTTGATCTTTGAAAAAGCAAGAGAATTCCAGAAAAACATCTACTTCTGCTTTATTGACTATGCCAAAGCCTTTGACTGTGTGGATCACAAAAAACTGTGGAAAATTCTTCAAGAGATGGGCATACCAGACCACCTGACCTGCCTCCTGAGAAACCTGTATGCAGGTCAAGAACCAACAGTAAGAACTGGACAAGGAACAACAGACTGGTTCCATATCAGGAAAGGAGTACGTCAAGGCTGTGTATTGTCACCCTGCTTATTTCACTTATACACAGAGTACATCGTGTGAAATGCCAGGCTGGATAAAGCACAAGCTGGAATCAAGACTGCCAGAAGAAATATCAATAACCTCAGATATGCAGATGACACCACCCTTATGGAAGAAAGTGAAGAAGAACTAAAGAGCCTCTTGATGAAAGTGAAAGAGGAGAGCGAAAAAGTTGGCTTAAAGCTCACCATTCAGAAAACTAAGATCATGGCATTTGGTCTCATCACTTCATGGCAAATAGATGGAGAAACAATGGAAACAGTGACAGACTTTATTTTCTTGGGCTCTAAAATCACTGCAGATGGTGACTGCAGCCATGAAATTAAAAGATGCTTGCTCCTTTGGAGAAAAGCTATGACCAACTTAGACAATATATTAAAAAGCAGAGACATTACTTTGCCAACAAAGAGCCATCTAGTCAAGGCTATGGTTTTTCCAGTAGTCATATATGGATGTGAGAGTCGGACTATAAAGAAAGCTGAGCACCAAAGAATTGATGCTTTTGAAGTGTGGTGTTGGAGAAGACTCTTGAGAGTCCCTTGGACTTCAAGGAGATCCAACCAGTCCATCCTAAAGGGAATCAGTTCTGAATATTCATTGGAAGGACTGATGTTGAAGCTGAAGCTCCAATACTTTGGCCACCTGAAGCCAAGAACTGACTTACTGGAAAAAACCCTGATGGTGGGAAAAACTGAAAGCAGGAGGAGAAGGGGACAACAGAGGATGAGATGGGTGGATGGCTTCATCGACTAGATGGACATAAGTTTAAGCAAGCTCCGGGAGTTGGTGATGGACAGGGTGGCCTGGCAGGCTACAGTCCATGGGGTCACAAAGAGTCGGACACGACTGAGCAACTGAACTAACCTGAACAGAAAGTTATTTTAGAAGTCTCTTACATTCTCTTCTAATACTTTTACATAAAATAGACAAAAAATTGCTAAGAATGTGGGTAGAAGCCTCCTTTGTATCCAATTTCCGGGTCTGTTCCCCTTCCTTCCTCACCAAGGCAGCAATGATCATGGATTCTGTCCTTCTGTCTGTGGTTTAGGTCATTGTTTCCTAGCTTCAGAGCATCTTTATTTCCACCACAAGAGTCCTGGGAGACAGAATCGTTATTGACTCCATTTGACAGATGAGCAAACTGAGGTCCAAAAAGGTCAAAATTGAGCTGCCCAAGCTCAAAACTCCAAGCTGACTCCCACAAGACACTATTGTGCCAACTGTGTTACCAACGTGTTTTTTGTTCCCTATTTTTCCAAACCTCTTTGGCAAAATCTCACAAATGATTCCATTAATCTGTTTCCATGAAAAGAACGTTATGCATAACATTAGCAGTGAATATGTTATGCACAGAAATCTCAAAACATCTCAGGTATTTTTCAGGAAACATTTTTACAGTCTTAAGGGGATTTTACAAATCCTTCTCTAAAAGGTGAAAATTGCTATTCTGAACAGCTCTAGCAGACGATCCAGGTTTCTTAAGTAGAACTCGACTAATTCACACCTGCTGGACCTGCAAATGTCACAAATATCCCAACAAGCCTTGAACATTTTACAGCTTTTGTCTGCAAAGGGTGAGAAACAGGAGGAGCTGAGAGGCTTTGCATTTCACATATTTCATCATGGAGGAAACGGACGTGCTCTGAGCCATAAAATACGTGCTCGGAAAGGGAGGAATAAAACCTGTAAGCTCTGCTAGAATCCCAGTCCAAGCAGCCCCTGGCCACTTCCACCCCAGCATCTCTCTGTGACTCACCCTAAAATCAGCCCCTGTGCTTCGGACAAGCCAGTATGCCCGCTGACTTTCGTGAGGCCCCCAGGATCTGCAAGGCACCCTGGGTAGACACAGAGATGGACAAGACTTGGCCCTTGCCTTCAGCGTAGTGTTACTTGTTAACTGATGTTGATTTGCTTCTTGTTAAAAAGTGGCCCATAATAGTGAGAAACAGTGTTTTTAAGGGGCCCTTTATATCCAGGAATAGAGACGCACAAACTGGCCGGTGTCTCAGTGCGTGGTGTCTAGCAGATGAGCCAGAGGCCCTGGAACCCAGCTCCACGTGGGCAGTCCAGGTGCCTGTGACCTTATAGGCCCTTATATGGAACCAGGATCTTTGCAAATGGAATTAGTGAAGAGGAGGTCCTCCTGGATTCGGGTGGGTCCTTAATCCAGCGTCCCTGGTGGCTCAGTGGGTAGAGTCTGCCTGCAGTGTGGCAGAGCCGTGTTCCATCCCTGGCTTGGGAAGATCCCCTGGAGAAGGAAATGGCAACCCACTCCAGTATTCTTGCTGGGAAAACCCCATGGACAGAGGAGCCTGGCGGGCTACCGTCCACGGGGTCACAAAGAGTCGGACACGACTGAGCGACTAACACTTTCACTTTCACGCTTAATCCAGCACGGTGTCCATACAAGACCTGGGGAGTTTGGACAGAGAGGCACACTCGTGGGAGACGGAGATGCAGGGAGGAGACAGCCCCGTGGGGACGAGGCAGAGACGGAAGAGATGCAGCCACAGCAGGGGATGCCTGGGACCACAGGGAGCTGGAAGAGGCAGGAAGATCGCCCAGGTCTCAGAGGGAACGTGACCCTTCTGTCAGCTGGATTTTGGATTCTGGTGTCCAGGACTGTGAGACCATAAGCCCCCAGCGTGTGGCACCGTGCACCGCGGCCCCGGCAAAGCAGCCCTCATCCGTCTGAAACCCCAAGGTCCCCTTCTCTAGGCTCCTGTTCCTCACCTTGCTGAGCACAGCGTCCAGGACTAGGGTTTTTTTTCCTGCTCCCCGTTGCGCTAGCCCTGGACCCTAACCCGCCTGCCTGCCCTTGATAACCGGGGGTCCTGGCCTGGCCTCCTCCATCCCAGGGTCCCCCAGGAGTCATGGAGACACATGGTTTCAAGAGCACAGACCTTGCTGTCCCTCCCTGAGAGGCTGTGACAGCGACAGGACACAGAGCCAAATCGGCTGCGCCTCCTAACTAGTCATGGGTCTCAGTCGGGGGTCCAGAAAAGTACCCCTGGTCTGGAGATGCTGGCCTGCTATTTCCAGGAACCTGGGGGCCTGGTGGAAGGAGCCCTTGCCGCTGCCGGCCCAGGCCTTGCAGGACCATCTCAGGTTTCCAGTCCCCTGCAGCCTTTTCCTTCCGGTTCTGGAACTTCCGGCCTCCCTGCCTCTCCCAGAGATGTGGTTCTCCCCTGCTATGGGCGCCCAGCTGGTAGGGGACCCCACCCCCACCCCCGCTCAGTCGCGTCTGACTCTTTGCGACCCCATGGACTATACAATCCATGGAATTCTCCAGGCCAGAATACTGGAGTGGGCAGCCTTTCCCTTCTTCAGGGATCTTCTCAACCCAGGGATCGAATCCCGGTCTCCCACATTTCAGGCAGATTCTTTATCAGTTGAGCCACCAGGGAAGCCCAAGAACACTGGAGTGGGTAGCCTATTCCTTCGCCAGGGGATCTTCCCTCCCCAGGAATGGAACCGGGGTCTCCTGCATTGCAGGTGGATTCTTAACTGAGCCATCAGGGAAGCCCAGTTAAGGCAAAGCCCTTGGCTGTTAACATCTGAGTATTCACTCCACATTAAGGACTTCCCTGGCCGCTCAGATGGTCGAGTGTCTGCCTACAATGCACGAGACCTGGGCTCGATCCCCTGGAGAAGGAAATGGCAACCCACGCCAGGACTCCTGCCTAGAGAACCCCACGGACAGAGGAGCCTGGTGGGCTACAGTCCATGGGGTCACAAGAGTCCGACACTCTGCGCGACCTCACTCCGTCACTCCCGCGCTAGGTACGCCTTTCTCAGCCGGAGCCGCATTGTCTCCTAGCGGACAATCTGGACCCTGTTTCTGGTGAGCCACGGAAATGCTCTTTCTCGTATATTTAACTTATTTTCCTTTTCGCTGTTGTACCTCCGCTGTCTACTAGAGTCAAGGAAATAACGTTTATCTTTTTGAAATTCGGCGCATAAGTGGGCGAGCGTCTCGGTGGGTTAGCGGTGGGGGTCCTGGAGACGCCTTTCCGCAGCAGCGGGACCGCCGCATCCGCGCAGCCCCGGCATCCGCGCAGCCCCGGCATCCGCGCAGCCCCGGCATCCGCGCAGCCCCGGCATCCGCATCCCGCGGCCCTTCCGAGGCGCAGCCACGAGAGGGCGGCACAAGCCCGCGAGAGTGCTCTGGTGAGCGCGCGCCCGGGACTGGCAGGCGGCCCTGAGTTCTCACCCGGGTCGCTGAAAGGTCTGCTGCCGAACCACGGCCGGGACCGCTCGGGACCGCTCTGGTATGTGAGCCGCACGCCGGAGCAGAGGCCCATCTGCGTGCCCCCGCCCCCAGCGACTCTGGAGATGGCTTGTCCCCAGGGAGTCCCTTTGGGCTGCAAGGAGATCCAACCAGTCCATCCTCAAGGAAATCAGTCCTGAGTGTTCATTGGAAGGACTGATGCTGAAGCTGAAGCTCCAATGCTTTGGCCATCTGATGTGAAGAAGCTACTCATTGGGAAAGACCCTGATGTTGGGAAAGTTTGAGGGCGGGAGGAGAAGGGGATGACAGAGGATGAGATGATGGCTGGATGGTATCACCGACTGGATGGACATGAGTTTGGGTAAGCTCTGGGAGTTGGTGATGGATGGGGAGGCCTGGTGTACTGCAGTCCATGGGGTCACAAAGAGTCGGACATGACTGAGCGACGGAACTGAACTGCCCTGTCCTCAGAGATACTCCTCCTAGGAGGACTCTGCGTGGTCCTCCCCTGAAGAGTCACATTTACACTCTCAGGCTCCCAGAGGTCAGGCAGTGAAGGCATCCACCCCTTCAGCTAAGCTGAGTCTTTCTCTGGTGTATTTGATGCAAGGGTCTTTGTGTGTGTGTGTGTGTGTGTGTGTGTGTGTGTATGTGTGAACACCCACACCATGAAACATACGTTGGCAAATGCTAACCGGCCATTCTGAAGAACACTTGGCTTTGGGTTTTGTTTTGTTTTTCAAGTTGGATTTCTTGTTCGTCTTCTAGCCGTCTTTGCCAGTAACCCAGGGCTGGCGGGTGGGCAGTAGAGCATGCTCAATGCTGGTTGGCAGGGTCCTGTCAAAGCAGCACTGGAGAGAGCAGACCCTGGGTTGCTGGGAGAAGGAGCGCGTGCCAAGAGGGAGAACAGGGCTGGTGGGGTCACGGGCTCTGGGACCACATCCATCATAACCATGGGTCAGTTCATCTCTCCTGGTTTCTGTGTCTCCCTTCGGCCCTCTCTTGTCTGGGGAAATGAGAGATGACCGATAAAAGCAGCGGGTAACTAACAAGAGAAAGTTATGGAGGAAATGAGGATGCACCGCAAGCCCCCAGCATCATGGTCCTGCACTTCCCCTCAGCCTGAGGGCCAGTGAGCCGCTGGGTCTCCTTCCCCAGACCACGGCTCCTGGGATGGGTGTTGGGAGGGCTGGGGGCTGTGTGGTCCTCCTCTCCACCTCCCCAGCCTGGGAACACAGACGGGGCTGTAGATGAGGTCCCGGGGTGATGCTGCCAGGGCCACACATAGACCTCTGCATCCCAAGGCCAATGGCCTCAAGCTGGCGGCAGCCCCTGAGCAGCTGGACTAACATCCCCCTTCCTGATGTGGAGGGTCACCTGCCAGACAGATGCCCAGGGATGTCTCCATCACCTTTAATGAAGATCACCTGCCAGACATATGCCCAGGAATGCCTCCATCACCTTTAACGGGTGTCTCTGTGTGGCTGACTTTTGCTGAGATCCTTTTACAATTCCATGCCTGTTACATCCTTGTAGATTCAGAGTGTAGAAACCCTACCCCCTTCTCCCTCTAACCTCAAGCGCTGACCCCATCACCCCACATGGGGTCTTCTCAGCCCCACCTCATATGACCGTGAGAACCTAAGCCTCTTAATTCTTCCACAGTGTGTTGTTCAAGGCCATGAAAATATGCCACGTCCTCCAAGAAGCTCTCCAGGACCTCCTTCCTCAGTGTTTTATTTGCATCTCCTGGGGGCCCACTATGACAGACTTGTGTGGGGGGGTCCTTTTTGAGTGGAGTAAGCTGATTGGATTAAGCAAGCAGCAATGAAATAATTTGCTTCTCCTGAAACTGTCGCTTCTGAACAGAGATCTGTTTCTCACAGCTGCTCCAATAAGTGGAAATATTGATCATTAATGAGAGTGTTGTTGGACGCACCGTGAACAAGCAGATCTGCAGTTCTATCAGGACTTAGCAGCGATGGTGTGGGCCCTGTTTGGGGGGTTTTGTCCCCTTCCCACTGACCAGCCCCCCTTGGGGGTCCCTCCCTCTGTGAGCTGGTGTCCCCCCACAACTGCATCCAGAGGGGCAGCTCTCTCGGCCACTCTCCCCTCCCTCAGGCCCCCCTGCCCTCTCCTTGTGGCAAGATGCTGCCCTTTCCCACATGGGGTCCATCTTCTCTCAGCAGAAGAGAGGGGAGGGTGACCAAGTGGTCCTGCCTCTGGAGGCTCAGTCCTTCCTCTGTGTCCTGTCCTGCTGCACACAGCTTCCTCCTCTCCAGAGATGCTCTCAGACATTCCCACTGAGACGAGGCCTCATCACCTCCCGTTCCTCTGGGAAAGCTCTCAGCTCAGAGTGGAGACTTCGGAAAGCTCTGCAGAAGACTGGAGAACTCTGCACCCCAGACAGACCCCGCTCTCTCTGACCTGCCTCCTCCTTCCTGATCTCCTACCTCCCCATCTGCAGCTCCACACAGCCCTCTGAGCATCCTCCGGGACCTGTGTTCAAGGCAGGCCTCTCAGGGAGCCTCACGCCTGCCCTCGACTCCTCAGCCCTCTTGCGGAGTCCCTGCCGCGGCCCCTGCCCCGTGCTTGCCCACTGCCCTGCCCCGGCCTGTGGCCCCAGGCATCCTCATCACCCCACACAGGGCTCTCCTAGCCCCACCTCCCATGACCTCAGCCCCTGCTTCCTCCGGGGCATTTGCGTTCCCCCAGCACTGCATCCTGGACAGGACAGTGGCCTGTACCCCCATCTCTCTGCACCCCACTGCTGGCTGCAGCTCTCAGGGTGCTCCTGGGTTTGGGAGGTGCTCTGGAAGTGACGTCTGATCCCCGCTTGCCTTTCACATGGGCAGATGGGACCTACCCAGAACTCTGCGCCCCACCAAAGCTTGGACCTTCACCCCTACACCCAGCCCAGCCGAGGTGCGTCCTCTGCCTGACCAAGTCCCCTGGCGCCTGCAGACAGAAGGTGGTCAGGAGTTGATAGACCCCACTCAGAATTTACCTGAAAACCACGCACTCTGACCACTTGATGGCACACTCACGCTAAGATTTGAGTGTTCATTTTGTCCATCTCAAAGAGTGACCTTTATGAGAACCTCTTTCTTCTCTGCCTGCAAGATGGACGGTGGCCACCGCTGGTCCCTGACCATCTGTCCTCCCGTGAAGAGCAGTCACCACCAGCAAAGCCCCAGGAGTCCCCGATGCAGAAAGCAAACCACCAGGGCCCGTGCCCCTGGGCCCCTGACCACCTCCCCGCCTCCACGCAGGCTTCCTTCTTCCTCACAGAGGCTTCCACTAGCCAGGGCGCTGCTTGGGGAGACCAGCTCTCCAGTGTGGAAATTGAGCTGTAAAAGTTAATTGTTTTATTGGGCTTTAAAGAGCAGCAGAACAATCACTGGCAGAAGTGCTCGGGAGTTGTTTTCTAATTTATTTTTGTAATGAGTTTTCACCTGGTTTTGACTGTCATGGGCTCTGGAAGGTGGGGTAGGAACCTGGGCCTTGGCCCTCTGGAGGGCTCATGGAGTGGAAGGGCAATGTGGCTTCTGGTTTATAATTAATTCCTTTCTTTTTTAAGGAAAGCAATCAGGAGGGCTCTCATGAAGCTGGGTATTTTCCCCGAGTGAAATAGTCTCAGATGCATCGTCCCGGGCTTTCTGGAATTGAGCAGAGCAACTCCTGGGGGCCAGCGGAGCAGAACAGCAGCTGGAGGGGGCAGTGATCAGGAGCTCTGGGTTCCTGTGAGTCTTGCTAATCCTTCCTGGAGTGGAAATCTGCTTGCTTTTGGAGCAAAGGCCTTCCTTCCTGGACCGGGGTGGGGTCACCCACCCTCTCTCCCCGCTTTGATGGGATTAAACGGCTGGGAAGATTCATTTCAGCTAATAGGCTCTGACTGACAGCCTCTGGCAGGGTCAGCTCAGAAGCATCCCCCTGGCCCCAGGGAGAAACTCACATTTCCTCTTCTTGAAAAATTACTCCTCACAGGCTCCATTTAAATTCTTTCTCAATAGAAATTTCCCATAAATTTACAGCTCTTAGAGACTCTCATTTTCTCCAGTGGAACCCGAGGAAGGAAAATAGGTTCTTTTTGGGGGATGGGGGGTGTCTTTCCTTTCAGCTGTTAAATGTCCATGTGTGATTTACTTGCATGAACACAGATGGGTCAATTCTATAAGCGCAGACCCCAGAGGGGCCAGCATTGCTGGAAAGGTAGCAGAACTGTTTTGAGACACCAGCCATGAAACAGCGGTGAGGGGCTCAGAGGACGTGCACACATCGCCTCCACCAGCTGTCAGCCAGGAGGCCACTGAGCAGGTCCTGGCAGGGATGAGGACCCGATGACCCTCAGGGGCTGCGGCTGGCTCTTCCCTGCGCTGGTCACTCTTCCACGGTCTGTCCTTCTCACCTGCCAGGCCTCTGAGCAGGGCCACCCCCCAACCCCTCTCCTTGCCCCCCCACCTCTGACTCACTCTCTTCCCAGTACCCCCTGCCTCCCATCACCAGCACTTTATCTTCTGCTTGGTCTGATTTTCTGTCTTCACCTTCCGGCTCTAAAACCTGAGTTCCTGGAAGGCAGGCTCAGGGCTGGCTGTGCCAGAAATGGCCCTGGACCACAGTCAAGCCCCAGACAGTGACTGGTGAATGAGTGGAGGACGAGGAGGACCTGGGTGGAGGGCACCTGGTTAAGGCAGCCCTGTCTGGCCCTCAGGGGAACACTTTGGAGTCCAGACATCAGAGCCCCACCTGCACTCTGTAGCTGCTCGGGGAGGGCTGGAAAGGGGGCTCCAGAGCCCACCTCCTGGCCCCGAGGACTGAAGGGAGAAGGGCAGACCCCTTCTCTCCAGGTCCTCATCATGGGACGGGGCAGGGAGGACCAAGGTGAGCAGAGAAACCTGAGCATGTTCCTTAATGGGAAGCATAAGAGGGAGGAAGCAGCCAGGGCGATTGGATGGAAGAGACCACACTTCTCGGACACAGACGCAGAGGCCAGGCTGGGGACGGTCTCCCAAGGAGCATCTGGCCGGGATGAAGCATCGTCTCCTGGGACCCCCTCTCCGTGGATTCCCAGGGCGCCAGGCTCCTCTGGGTGCCTTTGTCACACAGCAGTGTCATCGTTCAGTTGCCTGTGGCCCCCACCCTCTGCCCCAACCTGCAAGCTTGTGAGACAGGGATGCGTCTTGTTGATGCTGGCATCCCAGTGTCCAGCAGAGTGGGTCCCACGCAGGTCGACCCCCTCGCCAGTGACTATTCAGTACAGGTCTGAGATGGGCCCTGTGGCAGCAGGGTAGGGTGCCCGTGTGTCCCCATGCACCTTGTCTTTGCTGGGTAGGGTGATGGGTGAGGATGGAGAGGGGAAAGTGACCAAAGGCAGGGGTCGAGCATCCTTTCAAAACTGCTGAGCAGACCTGGACTCACTCACCTAGTTCTGTCTTCTCAGGATCTGCCCTGCAGGGCTGCAGGCCACCCCAGCTGGCCACTGCCTCCAGGTGAGAGGCAGCCCATCCTACACGATTCGGCTGGGACAGGACACCCCGGTTTTCCTCTTCCAGGTAGATTCTAAAGGAGAACTATTAAAGACAGGCAGAGTACCTTTTGTGGAGCGAAATGCAATCCTGCAACTGCTGAGGGATTGCTGTCCAAACACCCGGCACTTCAGGGTTTGATGAGAGTATGTGGAAATGTAAAAAGATGAATCTACACAGCATGTCACTGAAAACCACATGGAGGAGATGCTCAGCAAAGGAACATGGGTGTTAGGTTAAGTGAAACAAAGCCAGAGACAGACCTGTGGTTTCCCAAGTGAGAGCTTCTGGAGTCCCATCTTATTATGGGCATTCTATAACTTCATAGATGTAATATGAAAATAAACTTAATTTCATAGATGTAAAGCTGTATGTTCTATATGCGTGTATGTATGTAATAAAGATGGGCTATAAAATTTGTTATTTTGTATACATGTAAAGGCGGGAGGAGAAGGGGACGACAGAGGATGGGATGGTTGGATGGCATCACAGACTCAAGGGACAGGAGTTTGAGTCAACTCCGGGAGTTGGTGATGGACAGGGAGGCATGGTGTGCTGCAGTCCATGGGGTCTCAAAGAGTGGGACATGACTGAGTGACTGAACTGAATGCATGTAAACATAATCAAATATGTAACACACATATACACATATGTACTGCACCAGTGTGCGTGCTAAGTCACTTCAGTAGTGCCTGACTCTTTATGACTCTACAGACTGCAGCCCGCCAGGCTCCTCTGTCCATGGGATTCTCCAGGCAAGAATACTGGAGTGGGTTGCCATCCCTCCTCCAGGGGATCTTCCCGGCCCAGGGACTGAACCCTGTCTCATGTCCTTCACTGGCAGACAGGTCCTTTACCACTAGCACCACCTGGGAAGGCCATGCTATACCAGGGTCCCAGCTAAACTCTTAAATGCCTGATTTGTTGAAGATATTTAATTTAAAACAGTTATCCTATAGGCTGCAGTGTTATGAATCCTGGTGAATATATTTTCTGAGGCCTGGTGATGAGCCCTTTACCCCCAAATCTAAGAAACAATAGATTTGCTGTGGGTGAGCCCCCACAGAGAAAAATTCAGTGTTGGGTACAGTGTGCCTGCTACCATTTATGGAGAAAAAGATAAAAAGGCAGCATTTCAGGGCTTGGGATGGGATGGAGGAGCATATCTGAAAGGGCTTCCTGGAGGAGGTGATGTGAAGGTCCATGGAACTACTCAGGCAGCCAAGAAAGGTCAGGGCAGGCTGGTAGAAGCAGCAGCAGGTCTGGAGTCCCAAGGTTAGGGAAAGTGCTGGATTCTGGGGGCTCACTTGGGGCAGGGGGGCTGGGACTCACCCCGAGGAAGAGAGCAGTGGAAAGGCAGAAACAGAGGCTGGATTCCCCTGCGGTCTGCCCTGAACGCACGCAATCTTGGGGGGTCTGAGTGGGGCAGGGGCAGCTG
>ML660216.1:16163651-16228547 GCA_007570785.1 Antilocapra americana | reverse complement strand
CGAGGATGATCGGCAGATGCTTCTGGAGTCATCGTTCTGGGGATGGTGTTGGAGGAAGACATACGGGAAGACGTTCCTCGGCCAGAACACGAGGCTGGGAGCTGCGCCCAGGAGGTGTGAGGTCCCCGCCCCAGAGTACACTCTCTCCGAGGCCCCAGGAGGGGTCCCCCCGACCCTGCAGCCCTGAGTGGGGGTGTGGAGTGTGGGAGCCCCCCTGCTACCCCCCAGGACCCTCTTCCCAGTGCTGGGAGCTGCTCTCAGTCCAACAGACCGTGCCCGAGGAAAAGGTGAACCTGCAGAGGCTCTGACCAGTTTCAGAGCCGTGAGTGGCTGCAGAAGGGGCCACTGACAGCCCACCCTAGAGATCACTCCCTGTTTACCTGAAAGCAGAAACCTGCTAATCTCTTCCTCTCCTGCCCTTTCAGTAAGCAGAAGGTGACAGGGATGAAAAGGTCCCCAGAGAGGGGAGAAGTGTGGAGCTTTGTCCTTTTCTGAGGGAGATGGGTGCCTGGAGCCATCTCCCCCATCCAGGGACTCATTTCCCTTTTCTGCCCATGTAGTCCAGCCCAGGTTTCACGCCGAGCTGATTGTGAACAAACTGAGCACAGGGACTGGCGAATAATAAAGGAAATGCTGAGTCAGGTTTCTGCAGGAAAACTTGCTTTTGAACTGTGGTGTTGGAGAAGCCTCTTGAGAGTCCCTTGGGCTGCAAGGAGATCCAACCAGTCCATCCTAAAGGAAATCAGTCCTGAATATTCATTGAAGGAGTGAAGCTGAAGCTGAAGCTCCAATACTTCGGCCACCTGATGCGAAGAACTGACTCACTGGAAAAGACCCTGATGCTGGGAAAGATTGAAGGCGGGAGGAAAAGGGAACGACAGAGGATGAGATGGTTGGATGGCATCACCAACTTGATGGACATGAGTTTGAGCAAGCTCAGGGAGATGGTGATGGACGGGGAGGCCTGGTGTGCTGTGCAGTTCATGGGGTCTCAAAGAATTGGACATGACTGAGTGACTGAACTGACCTGAACTGAGTTGGGTTTCTGCAGGAAAACTTGGAGATGCTACCACTGGGGGCGCTCAGGGGAGGGGAAGCTGGTTGTTGGCAAAAGGCCTTGCAGGGTGTTCTCTGAGTGAGGGGGCTCCCTCTGCTCTGGCAGGGTCTTCCCAAGTTGACCTCTCACTTCTACTACACAGGATGGCCCTGGTACCCCAGTTCCTCTCTGTCTACAGGGAAGAGAGAGCATCTTATGCAGAATCTGCAGGAGGGTCTCTGCTGGGCTTCTGCATTTTCTCATCTCTCATTGTTATGGATTGCATTTATTCTTTGGCTAAAATTCTGAAGACGAGAGGCAGGAGGAGGGCGTGGGGCTGGGGTCTTCTGTGGGAAGGCCCCAGAGGGTCCTGCTCAGGTCCAGCTGGACCGTCTGTCGCCATCTTTCTGTTTACTGTTTATTTATGTACTGGCTGCGTTGGGTCTTCCTCGCTGCACAGGCTTTTCTCCAGTCTCGGAGACTGGGGGTTCCTCCTCAGCTGCCGTGTGCAGGCCTCTCATTGCGGTGGCGTCTCTGGTCATGTGGCACTGGCTCTAGGGCACACAGGCTTCCGTGGTTCTGCCATGTGGGCTCATTAGTTGTGCTCCCTGGCTCTAGAGCACAGGCTCGGTAGCTGTTCCCTGTGGGCTAAGCTGCTCCGTGGCACGTTGGATCTTCCCTGACCAAGGATTGAACCCGTGCCTCCTGCAAAGGCAGGTAGATTCTTTACCACTGAGCCCGCAGGGAAGCCCCCTTCACTCATCTTGTGCTGTCCGGTCTGGACAGATCGGCTGTGAGGTCCTTCAGCGGGAAGGTTCACAGTGATCGCTCAGCACACGAGCCTTCATTCACCACTTGTTTACATGCCCTCTGCTGAGTGCTGTCTCCTGGGTAACTAGAAGCGACACCAAGGATTCTGTCCTGCAACTCTGCTGGCATCTCACAAGTCTTCCTTAAACCCCCACACATTCACCTGCTTTCCGGGTTTACGGAGGAAACAGCTGTAAGATAAACCCTTCCCTGAGAAGCACTCTTTCAAAACTAGACATACAAACATACAGGCATACTGTCTCTCTCTGTCACACACACACATTTTGTTTTGCAAGTCACTTCAGGGTGCCCTAGAAAACCTCAATCGTAAAGTCTGCACTTATGGGAGATTTCCAAATACCACCTTTATTATAATCTTGGGATACAGGTCTGTGGTTTTCTCCTTCTTTCAAAACACATATTCATAAAACAGAGTGAGAAAACGCCTCTTCCAGAGACAGAAGCATCTCTCGAGGGAACACCTGAAGTCAGGTTTCCACTTCCTGCTGCATCACACTGCACTAGGGGCTGACCTAAGGGACAACGCTTAGCGTGTACGGCATCCTCAAGGGGATCCACGGTCACTACCGTACTGTTTCCTAAGCTGGCCTCCCTAGATCAGGTCAGTTCAGTTCAGTTGCTCAGTCGTGTCCGACTCTTCGCGACCCCATGGACTGCAGCACACCAGGCCTCCCTGTCCATCACCAACTCCCTGAGCTTGCTCAAACTCATGTCCATCGAGTCAGTGATGCCATCCAACCATCTCATCCTCTGTCTGCCCCTTCTCCTCCTGTCTTCAGTTTTTCCCCACATCAGGGGCTTTTCCAGTGAGTCAGCTCTTGGCATCAGGTGGCCAAAGTATTGGAGTTTCAGCGTCAGCATCAGTCCTTCCAATGAATATTCAGGACTGATCTCCTTTGGGGTGGACGGATTGGATCTCCTTGCAGTCCAAGGGACTCTCAAGAGTCTCCTCCAACACCACAGTTCAAGAGCATCAATTCTTCAGGCTCAGCTTTCTTTATGGTCCAGCTCCCACATCCGTACGTGACCACTGGATCAGGTCGCCCAGCAGCAGGTGACCTGCTTTGGGAACAGTGACATCTGCTGACAACCGTGGTGGAGGAGGAGGCCACGCTGGGGGTCCAGGCCTGTGACTGGCTTGAGTCTGGCCTTGCTTTGCTGCTCATCAGCCCTGGGACCTTGACACGCCGGTTCTGTGGCTCCCGCCTGTTTCTCCCTGGATCTGAAGGGTCAGTTTCCTGCAGTTCGGAGACAAATGACTCCAGGATGCAGAGCCTGGGGACCCATCCTGTATCCTTACTGATCTGTGCTTTTGGATTCAGCTGGCCCCCTGGTGAAAGCCACATTGAGGTCCCGTAAATCACGCTGACAGGGTGCCTGCCAAGCCCGTCTCATCCGTCTTCATTCATCTTTCACCAGCTCGGAAAGAGGGCTCAGCCAGTGGGGCCTCCAGCCCACCCTGCCCTCGTAGGAGGGGATTTTAGAAGCCCCCCGAACAAACAGAATGAGTTTTCTGATCGTGATTTCTCACGGAATTTCTGAGCTTGCCTTCTCTTTCTGAGAAGAAACATATTTACCTGAACACATTTACTGGGCGTTGTTGACGGAGTGAGATGAACACTCTCCCTCTTGCCCCAGTACCTCCTTGCCGCTTCTGGTTTTCATCTTTAGGAAAGGAACGGCCATTTCTATTGCAAATTAAATGACTAGAGGAATTTTAAAAGCACTGTAATTTACATTTGAGGAGATCATGGCTTATGTGCCCCCTGAGGAAGGGGTGGGAAGCACACAGTGAAAATTCCCTTCTCTCCAGAGTACAGGTTTTGCTCAGATACTGTGTTTAATAAGCCTGTTTAGTAAAACGCAGGGACAGGCTTCTCTTTTCAGAACAAGGTAGGGTTTTCAGCTCTATATGAGTGCATGCGTGCTTAGTCGCTCTGTCGTGTGTGATTCTTTGCGACCCCATGGACTATATATAGCCACAGTATTCCAGGCAAGAATACTGGAGTGGGTTGCCATTTCCTCCTCCAGGGGATCTTCCTGATCCAGGAATGAAACTCAGGTCTCCTTCTGCTGCAGGTGGGTTGTTTACCATCTGGTCTACTAGGGAAGTTGCTTTCGGAACTACGAAAGGTTTATTTTCAGCCACTCTTGGTCTTCATTGCAGTCAGTGAGCTTTCTCTGCTTGCGACCCACTGACTTATTTGCTCCGTGGCATGTGGGATCTTGGTTCCCCAACCAGGGAGCGAACCCATGTCTCCTGCATTGGAAGGTGGCTTCTTCACTGCCACACCACCAGGGAAGTCCCAGCACTATGAAATCGATACAAATATCTGGGAGCTAAGGCCCTGTGGGATGAGTGATGCTTTGAAACTGAAGCAGAAGCCAGCATCTGCCTGGGAGGAGACAGCCTGGGAAGTAGGTGTTGGGAGTGGCCCAGGGGGGCCCAGGAGGCGACGATCTCCTGCAGACCCCCTGTAACTGGACTGGACTGAGCGCCTCTTTTCCTACTGAATGTCAACTTTCGGCGAGTCCAGTGGATTCCTGGAGTCTTTGTGGCCGTTCTGTTGCGCAGTGGTGTCTGACTCTTTGTGATCCCAGGGACTGCAGCACGCCAGGCTTCCCTGTCCCTCACCATCTCCCAGAGTTTGCCCAAGTTCATGGCCACTGAATCATGTCCATTGCATCCCTGAGTGCTATATTTCCCTAGACTGAGATCTAGGCAGCTCTGTCCCACGGGGCTGCAGTCTGGGACTGGAGTCTGGGTCTCCTCTGGAGCTGAGGTGCTTCCTCTTCCCCCCGGATCCCACTTGGCCCAGTCTTGGCTGCTTTGCCTCTTGCCATCACAGCAGGTACTAGAAGAAGCGTTTCCACAGAGTAACTTCGCACTGCCTGTTCTCCAAGAAGAGCATCTAGTGAAAGGGAGCATTTCTTCCCTAAAGAAACTGTATCAGGCAGGTGTCCAGGCACCTATCTGTTGCATACTTTGAGTAGCAAAAATTCATCAGAATTTCTTAAACTGGTGTTCTGAGAATGTGGAGAGCTTGCTAGCACACACACACACATACACACAAAGAAAAATGAGAAGGTTTGGAGGTCCCTTTTTGTTGTATCCCTTTAAACAGAAAATCAGTTGAAACCCACCCAGAGAAGTTCAAGTGTCCCATTCTTAGTCCAGTCAGTCCCCTACATACGAACATTCAAGCGGGGAACTTTCAAAGGGGTGAGTGTGCATTCTGTCAGCGTCAGGTGTGACTGAGGTGGCAGCTGGCCCTCCGCCTCCTGTTGCTGATGATGCTTCAGCTCCACCATCTCCCACATCCTCTTCTTCCTCCAGTCACTGAGTCTTCCTGCCTGTTCACCCCATGCCAGCCCCTGCGTGCCAGCTCTTGCATTGCATTACTGTACTTTTCAGGGTACTCTACTATAAGATTAAACGTGTTTTCTGTAATCTCTGTGCCTGTTTTTGTTATCATTTGTGTGAAAAGTATGATAAACCTATTGGAGTACCACACTACTAGATAGCCGATTGAGTTAGTTGGGTACCTAGGTTAACTTTGTTGAACTTGCGAACGAGCTGGACTTACACACTCCAGGGAGGGAATTCATTTGTGTGTGGGAGATTGGCAGTAATTCATACCACCAAGCAGCAGAGATGAAGGAGAATTGAATATCTCCTCCAAACTCTTTCAAATTGGATGAAGAGTTTCTCGGATTTGTAAAGCATGAGTGTCACAGCAGTGAGAAAACTGGAGACTCCCTCCATCTGGCTTTTCTTCAGGCTTTCAGATGGAGATGAGGAAGCAAAGTCCCTGAGCGAAGAAGGCAGGATGTTTTCCTCTGCATAAAATGTGCTTGGTGGCCTTCATTTGTACTGAAAGCGAGGCGACCCTGTTGAGAATCTCCACGGTAGTGGAGTGTAATTGCAGTGAAAAATGAGTCTAAACCAGTGAAAAGACAAACGCTGCCTCTGTCAAGGGACATATCAATTTTCTGAACATCACCATCCATCTTTTAAAGTTTGAGCGTTTCAACCCCAAGAAGCTTTTGAACACCAAACAGAGAGAAGATGTACTCTGGATTCGTATTTCTGCTCTGCATATGAGGGGGCAAGGGATTACACGCTGACACAGATTACAACATCCTGAGAGTTTTTCTAACTTCCTAGTGACTGGTGATTTTTAAGGGCAGTGGATGTGTCTCTGTGATCACTCTCAGCATTGCCAAAGGGACTGGACTTAAGGGTTTCCACTAGGAGAAAGAAATGGGCTGTCTGTTCTCAAGGGGTGTGTGTGTGTGTGTGTGTGTGTGTGTGTGTGTGTGTGCACCTACAGAATCTTACAAAGGGGTTGAGAAAGAGAAAGAGGGCTGGCTTAATCAAAAGCGGACATCTACGTAGACTGATGCCACCAGCACACGTGTGTATGACTGGCAGAGCCTTGGTGTGGTCCCTCCAGGGAAACTGACCGGAAATCCCAAGGTCTTTTTAGCACCAACTTGTCTGCAGCTCCATCATTTTAGAGCAGGGATTCTCGCCCCCAGCAAGACTGACATGTCGGGCCTGGTGATTCTCAAGGACCGTCCGCTGCATCCTAGGGTATTCAGCAGCACCCCTGACCGCTATTCACTGGGTGGCTGTGGCATCCTTCCCCACCCTAGGCTGTGACAAGCAAAGATGTGTCTAGACATGACTGCATGTCTCTGGGGACGTAATTGCCTTAGTGAGGTCCACCAGTGTACAGACGTGTGTGGGGGGAGTGTGTGTTTTTCTGGTGATGGGCTGTTAAAAGGCCCCACGTGTTCCAGAGAGCCTTCCATGGGGCTGTCTGTGTACAAGCCATCTGACACGTCTCTAAGGGACAGTGATCTCTTTCGTCCTGTTTACCTTACTGGCAGGTGGCTGGCCGGCGTCTTTGGCAGGATCAATCAGATGCCTCTCAGAGAAGCTGCCCTGACTTTGCCTTCGGGCTCTGCCTTCTGCCCCGCTAAGCCCCTCTCCTCCACCCCCACCTGGTCCTCAGGATTCTTTGGGACGATGGTGACAGAGAGTGTTGATTTCAGAAGATGCATGAGCTTAGGGAGCGCCTGGCAGTTCCCAGGACCCGTGTCTCTGCCCTCAGCCCTGCCCTCTCCCACCTGGAGAGGGGCCCTGACACCCCTCTCCTAATCGTCGAGGGACAGCTTGCCCTGGGACACGGCCCCTTCTTTGCATGCTTGAAGGCCTGCGGACTGTCCTACATCCCCGGGGACGTGACCACCTGGCTTTTGTGCAGCCACTGTTCTGCCATCCCCGGGCCCTGGAAGCCACCTGTGCTCTAGCTCTTGGCTATGATGCTGTTGGTTACAAAGCTGTAAAAGGTTAGCTTCAAACAGACCATTCTGGAAGATGAGGGACACTGAGCCAGGGATCACTCAGGGCCACACAGCTAGCATGGACAGAGCTCCCACTCAGGCTGCCTGTTCTGAGTCTCTCTTGGCCTCCATGAAGCCAGAAAAGGGTGCCATCTACACAAAAGAAAGGCCACACCGAGCAGCTCCATCAGCTGTCCCTTTGATTCACATCCCCTCTGAGGAGCAAACCCCAGGGATTCAGAGAGGACGGACCCACCAGTCCTGGCCTTGAAGACAGAACTTCACAGTGCACAGATGGGGACAGGGTTAAAGGAGGTGATGAGGGACCAGGATCTGTCTCCAAAGACTTTTCCCAGTGATCTGCCCACCAGCCAGCCACAGATCGCAGACCACCTGCTCTGCCAAGCACTGTGCATGTGTGTGTGCTAAGGAATCTTCAGTCCTGCCTGACTCTTTGTGACCCCATAGACTGTAGGCCACCAGGCTCCTCTGTCCATGGGCTTCTCCAGGTAAGACTACTGGAGTAGGTTGCCATGCCCTTCTGTCAGATATCTTCCCCACCCAGGGACCGAACCTACATCTCTAATGTCTCCTGCATTTGTAGGCAGGTTTCTTTACCCCTAACGCCACTTGGGATGGCAAGCATTGTGCTAAGACTCAGATATGCAAAAGAGATGGATCCTTCTCTCCAGGGGCTCAAGGTCAAGTGGACCGTCAACATTGCTGTGGTCAGATGTGGCGCCCCCTGCAGAGGTGGACAGGCAGCTGGTACCCACCTCCTCTCCCTAAGGAGGGCCCCCACCCAATCCCTGGAAGGTGACTCGGGGCCAGGACCCCTGAGAGTTCAGCCCCCTGTCCCTGCCAGGATGGGCTTGGCAGAGCTCTGAGCCTGGTGGGCAGAGACTCAGCTGGCTCTGCACCCACGAGGGAGCCTCTTTCAGAGGACCTTGGGTGTTGCTGAAGAATCTAAGTGGTTGTTTAGAGAAAGAATTAAACAACCACCTTTGTTTAAATGGTGCTTCCCTCAAAGCTCTGTTGGTAAAGAACCCACCCGCAATGCAGGAGACCCTGGTTCGATCCCTGGGTTGGGAAAATCCCCTGGAGAAGGGATGGGCTACCCACTCCAGTATTTTTGGGCTTGCCTGGTGGCTCAGCTGGTAAAGAATCCGCCTGCAATGCGGGAGACCTGGATTCAGTTCCTGGGTTGGGAAGATCCCCTGGAGAAGGGAAAGGCTACCCACTCCAGTATTCTGGCCTGGAGAATTCCATGGACTGTATAGTCCATGGGGTCCCAAAGAGTCAGGCACGACTGAGCGACTTTCACTTTCACTTTTCACTTATTTTGTTTAAAGACAAATATCATATGATATCACCTATATGTAGAATTTTTAAAAATGATACAAATGAACTTATTTACCAAGCAGAAATAGACTCACAGGTGTAGAAAATAAACATATGGTTACCAAAGGGGAAAGGGGAGGAGGGATAAATTAGAAGTTTGGGATTAACATATATACATCACTATATATAAAACAGATAACCAATAAGGACCTGCGGTATAGCACAGGGAACTTTATTCCATATCCTGTAAAAACCTATAATGGAACAGAATCTAAAAAAGAACAAATGTGAAGCTGAATCACTTTGTGGTATTCCTGAAACTAACAAAACTTTGTAAATCAACTAAATTTCAGTAAACTTTTTTTTTTTTTTAAGAAAAGAAAGAATTAACTTGGCTGAGAACCAGAGGAAGTGGGCTTGAGGACAGAGGCTATTAATATTCTTAAGCAATTTCATGAAGACTTTTGTCCTTGCCTCTGCTCCCTGGAGACCAATGTCGGGTTCTTGTCTGTGCCTCGTTCAGGGCACAGAGAATGGTGGAAACCTGATGGCACAGGAAGCTCAGCTGGGCCGTCATTTGCCCCTGGAGGCCGTGGCCAGCCCATGGCCCAGGCAGTAGAGTTACCACACTGAGCAAATAAAAATATAGGAAAACCAACTTAAATTTGAATTTTGCATAAATAACAAATGGGGCATATTTATACTAAAATTATTTGCTCTTTCTCAAAACTTCAAACTTAACCTGGCATCCTGCATCTACCTGGCACTCCCACCAGGTGTGCTGGGTCAGCTGACTCCTAGGAAGCCCCCACCCCCCGGGTCTTGCCCCAGGGACACCCAAGAGGTGGATGTCCATCTCAGCCCCATGCTAACTGCCATCGAGTGGCCTGAAGTGACTCATTCATGTCTCAGCTTCCCCTTTTGGACAAGATAAGCTTACCCAAACACCTCCAAATTATCCGTTCACAGTTTCATCTCCCTTTGCTTTCCAAGTGTACCGTCCATTACACCGGGCTCCGCCGGTGGCTCAGGTGGCAAAGAATTTATCTGCAATGTAGGAGATGTAAGAGATTCAGGTTCAGTCCCTGAGTCAAGAGGATCCCCTGGAGAAGGAAGGGGCAACCACTCAGTACTCAGGCCTGAAGGATCCCATGGGCAGAGGAGCCTAGTGGGCTACAGGGTCTACAGGGTTGCAGAGCGTCAGACATGACTGAGGCGACTGCGCATGCACGTATCCATTACATTAAAGCCTGTACGAGCCGATGAAAAAAACGACAACAGTCTTTCACAAAGCTGCCTGGTTTATGGATTTAACGCCATTATTTTCCAAACCGTATTCTTCAGGCCAGCCGTAGTTTAGACAAAAATGAAATACGTTTTCTCCACCCAAAAGTACATTAAGAATGGCCGAAAAGAAACTGAAAATATTCTACAATTCTCCTTTCAGAGAAAAGCGACCTGTCAACATGGAGTAAGGCATGCAAATGGCCAAGCCCAGTATTCAATGCAGTTGAAAATACACTTTAAAATGAAATTCGAGCAAGTCCTCAACTTATGCAACTTGGATGGGCTCAGTCAGAAGACATTCTAAGAGAGAAGTAGTGTGTGATTACTGTCCATCCAGTTCTTCCCAAATGCACGCTCCAGAGTGGGTGTGGGCAGCGGTACACCCTGAGGGCCTGCAGGTCTGCTGGAGGCAGGGAGTAGGATTCTAGCCCCTAAGGCCGTGGATGCAAAGTTGGCCCCTGTGGCACCTTGAGATACAAGGTGACTATTTCAACCAGCACTCAGAATGGACCCCCAACCCACTACACATACCAACCTCCAGTGGGACCGTGGTGATTCCAGCTGATCTACCTAAGGGAATGTTACGGTAGTTTCCAGTGAGGCATCCCCTTAAAGAAAGTTCAAAGTAATGTTCTAGGCTAATTTTGATCAAACTCTCTCTCTTTCAAAGATATCTATCCATTAGTTTGGCTGTGCCAGCTCCTGCTTGTGGCAGGCAGAATCTTAGTTGTCATATGTGGGATCTAGTTCCCTGACCAGGGATCAAACCTGGGTCTCCTGCAGTGAGGGTGAGGAGTCTCAGCCACTGGACCACCAGGGAAGTCGGTCTCGTGAAACTTAGCAGTCAATTAATGACCTCCAACACAGCACCTCAAAAAAATCACTTTTTATCTCATATTTTCTATTGTTATTATCATCTCATATTGTCTCATGTTCTTGCTGTGGGTCAGGAATTTGGCCTTTGCTTGCTGGATGATTCTATCTTGGGATCTCTTCTGAGGTTGCAGTCAGAATTTCAGGAGGCTGTGCAAGGATTCACAGGGATTTCAGGGACTGACAGTGGGCTGAAGTCAGCATCTGCAGGCTGGACTGGGGCTGGAGGAACCCTGTCCAAGATGACGCCTTCATGCAGCCACTGGCAGGGAGCCTCAGCTCCTGGCCACGTGTAACTCCCCGAAAGACTGCTTGAGCATCCTTGCAACATGGCGGCTGCCCTTCCCCATAGCAAAGGAACCAAAACAGAAAACAAAGAACGTTCTAGCCCAGGGACCGTGCTAGCCTTCTCTGTATTGTTCCCATTCTGGTATATGTGCTACTCTACACCTGAAGCCCTGAAGGGCTTCCCTGGTGGCTCAGATGGTGAAGAATTTGCCTGCAATGCAGGAAACCTGGGTTCTATCCATGGGTTGGGAAGATACCCTGGAGAAGGAAATGGCAATCCACTCTAGTATTCTTGCCTGGAGAATTCCATGAACAGAGGAGCCTGGTGGGCTACAGTCCATGGGGTTGCAGTGTCAGACACGACTGAGTGACTCATTCTGGACTACTGGATACCTGAAATGAAATCAACATTATTAATCAACTATACTCCAATATAAAAAAAAATTTTTAAGTTCTTGAAGCCTTTTATAACTTAGTCATACCCAACATGATCTATTCATTGGCATTAGATTGCAAAAATCCAGCCCATGATCACAGGGAAAGGAATTGGGCTCCACATGTTGAAGAGAACAGTGTTTGCACACATGTGTAAGTAGTTTAAAACTACCGGAAGGATGACAACTTCTAAAGCTACATGACTAAATCTCAGACAGATGGGGTTTCAGGCTTTTGCTGGAGGGAATGCAAGGTTTGGATCTGGGTTCCTGGATCCTCAGCTCCCAGGTGGCCAGCTCTGCCTCTGCTTAGTGACCGAGAGGTTGCCTCTCAGGGTCCCTTGGGGGGCATCCTTGGAAGCCCTGGGCGGGGGGAGTCTCCCTTGTGGCCTGGGAATCTGGAATTTGAATGAATCTTCCCCAGGGAACTCCCCTTGGTGCCCACAGGGCTGAAGGCAGTGGTGGGGAAGGGCAGGCCACATGGGCTCCAGGGCTCCCCTCCTTTCTAGAATCTGAAAAGACCATGCTGAGGTGGGGGCTCCCCAGAAGCCCTGATGAGTCTGGGAAAGGACATTTTGAGGCCAGCTAGGGCTTGAGAGAAAGAAAAGGAAGCGAGAAATGACAACACAGAGGCTGGGCCCGAGGGACCTGTTTCTGGAGAGGCTGTCGTGGACAGGGGCAGATGGAGGCAGGCTCGGCTCTCAGCGATTCTGTCTCTGGGGAACAGGAGGTTGTCTGGCTGATCTACTGCTCAAGACTGGGGCTCACTCCAGAAGCCCAAGAGCCTCTTCTGGGCCACGGAGCCTGGGCCTCTGTGGTCCCCGGGGTTGTATGTTGTACTGGTCGATTCTGGGATGGTCCCATGAGAGTATGCAACGGCCATCATAACTGTCCCCCTCAAGCAGCATCTGAGGACAAGCCCCCGGCTCTGAGGAGCATCATAGCTCCCTGTGCCCCTGCCCCATCTGCTGAGACCCCCTCCATCCCCCACGAGGCTGGTGAGCTGTGGTCTCTCCTGGTCCCTGCAGCCCTCAGCTCTGCTCATCACAGGCAGCATCTTCTCTGGGCCTGTTTCCCCCTCAGCCTGGTGTTCTCCAGTCCAGTGTTCACCCTCTTCCAGGCCTCCTGAGGGCCTTTGTTCATGGGCAGCGCTCCTGAGGACTCCAAACAGTAGCAAAGCTAACCGTTAGTTATGGGTTCTTACTCGCATGTGGGGATTCCCAGGTGGCGCTAGTGGTTAAGAACGCGCCTGCCGATATAGGAGACAGAGAGCTGTGGGTTTGGTCCCTGGGTTGAGAAGATCCCCTGGAGGAGGGCAGGGAAACCCAGTGCAATATTCTGGCCTGGAGAATCCTACGGACACTTCCTCTGAAGTGCAAGCCCTAAAGACCTCCCTCCATGCCTGGACATCGCAGCAGCCCCTTGAGGAAGAAGCAGGAGGCGGCCGGAGGGCCAGCGCTGGGAACTCAGGGCCTCTGACCCGGTGTTGCCTCACAAAGCTCTCAGTGGTGGTGGGAATGCTGCATCGCCTGCACTGTCCAGTGGGCAGGCGTCAGTCACAGGCGGCTGCTGAGCCCTTGAAACACGGCTGGGGCAACTGGAGAACAGAGTTTCCACTCTTCTTTAATGCTAACTTCCTTAAACAGCCACAGTAACTGTGGTGGTGGAGAAGACTCTTGAGAGTCCCTTGGACTGCTAGGAGATCCGACCAGTCCATCCTAAAGGAGATCAGTCCTGAACGTTCATTGGAAGGACTGATGCTGAAGCTGAAACTCCAATACTTTGGCCACCTCATGCGAAGAGCTGACTCATTGGAAAAGACCCTGATGCTGAGAAGGATTGAGGGCAGGAGGAGAAGGAGCCGACAGAGGATGAGATGGTTGGGTGGCATCACCGACTCAATGGACATGGGTTTGAGTAAACTCCGGGAGTTGGTGATGGACAGGGAGGCCTGGCGTGCTGCAGCCCATGCGGCTGCGGGGTGTCAGATGCGACTGAGGGACTGAACTGACCTGAACAGCCACACGTGGCTGGTGACCACCCTGTTGGCCCTCACGGGTCATGGTGGCCCTGCCCCTTCATTTCGCGCCCATGCAAACTGAGAGGCAGTGAGAGGAAGCGGATGGTGGAAGACCCCTCAGGAGGCCCAGAGACAGGATTCCCTCCAGCCACGGGGTCTTGGTCACCCACAGCAAATTGCTGACAGAGGAGGGTGCCTGCCAGGCTGAGTGGCTGGTGGGGACAGGCCCCATGTGGGCAGGGAATCCCTGCTTTGTCCGGACAGACACTCAGCTCTGCTGGGAACACAGAGTCAAGACCCTCAACCTTGAAAAAGCAGGGGAGGGTCAAGTGCTGGGGCCTCACAGCTTGGAGTCCCAACGTGGCCCCCACGAGGTCCAGCCTCCTTTGGGGTCTTCTTTTGAGTCCCTTTTGGCCCTGAGTGCCCTGATCATTCTTTCTCCCCAGCGGACTCCCTCAGCCACACCGCAAACCCTGAATGGCTATGCAGCCTGCACTCACCCCCTCCAAGCAACGTAAAGACCTATGAAAGATGTGCCATGCAATGAGGCCCGGGGGGATTTATTTTTTCCACTTAAGCACACAGATGACACTCTCTTATTATACAACCATTTGTGGACCATGCAAGCCAGAGGCTTAGGCAACAGAGTCGAGCCTGACAGTTGGAAAAACAGTTACTACTCTTTCAAAATGAAATGGGGATCAGGGTGAGAAAAAGACTGATTTGAGCTAAATTGGCAAATGCTTATAATTTTCAAAATTATGCAAAAGTCAAAGACTTCAATTTCCTTTCCATCAAGGCATATTCTGTGGGAAAAATCAAATTGCCTCATACCTCTGCATCTGTGCTGTTAGGTGCTAGGGCTAATTTGAGGGAATTATTTTGTAGAACTCTGAGCAGTTCACCCCAGGAAGCCTATGAAAACTCTCAGGGGCTGCTCCAGGGTGCTGCAAACACAATGAACTTCTATCAGCAATAATTCCCCCTCATTTCCTGAGGGCTGTTACCCTGGCAACCCTCCCGCGGTCCCTCACTGCTCCTCCCTAGGTGTTCTAGAATGAAGAGCTTCTCTTCAGAGCTGGGACAGCCCTCAGTCCAGATCCTCTGCAGGTAATTACTCTACTTTCCTGAGAATAAAATCCCATTCTTACACTGCCCTAAATTGAGAAAGACAAAAACTTAATTTTGTGGTCAGAGGACCCTAACAGAAGCCAGCAATGAGAACTATGGGGCTGTTGCTCCCCGTTTGTCATCAGCCCCCCACCCCAATCCGTTTCCAGCCTCTGTTCTGCTCTGTGCCCAGGAGACCCACCTCCCCACTGTGGGCTCAGAGGACTGTCTGCCCGCCTCGAGTCCCAACACTGCCCTGGAGGTGGCGGGTCCCTCGGTGACTGTGTTCCTTTGAAATGGGCCCTGTACACACAAGGCTGTGTCGAAGGCCCCCTCGTGTCGCAAGCATGCACACACATCAGTGTGCTGTGGGACAAGTGGCCACCTCTGTTGCTTGAGAAGGGGACTGGGGCACCCACCCAAAGTGGGCCTCTCTGTCCTAGCAATTATTTTGAGCCAAAGGCAACAGAGAAAAGGCAGATGTGAGAAAAATCTCTTTACTTCCTTAACTGCCTAAAAATGAGTTTAAATTTCTCTGCTGTAAGGGCAGTTTCCATTTATAAAGATTTCTCCCACCAGGAATGTAGAGCCCAAGTGACTCCACCTTAAGAAAAAGAGCCACCATTTTGTAACAAAGGGCAACACCTAGGTTCCTGAAAAAACCTGCAGTGTAGTCCAGCCCTCACCCCCTGGCACCACCCTAGACACGACCAATCCCCGTGCGTCACAAAATACGCCTCAAAATACTCCAGTCCGGGGGCTGTTCGCAGGTGAATATACCTATCAGGGGCTAGCGCGAAAAACCCCTGACCTCCCCTCCCGTCCTGGCCAGTCGCCATCCTGCCCTTGGTCCTCTCCCTTTAAAAGCCTTGTACCATGCGGCTGGGGGCTGCTGCCCCCACTCCGCTGCGTCGGTGTGTGTGTGTGTGTGTGTGTGCGTGTGCGCGCGGTCCAGACCCGGGTCTGCAATAAACTTCCTCTTGCGTTTGCATCGGTGAATGGCCTCCTGGTGGTTTGTGGAGATTGGGATCTGGGCATAACAGGAAGAGAGCTGCTCCTGCAGAGAGTCCATCACCTGAGAACACGCACCTCTGCTCAAGAGGAGCCGTATTTAACGCACATTTCCTCCCCTCCCAAGACTTCCCTCCCAACCCGGAGGCCCGGACCCCGTTTTCTGTTATTTGTTTATTTATTTTAATATAGTTTGAGCCATTAGCGCTCGCATTCTTTTTCTCCGTACCTACTTTTGGCTGCGCCGGGTCTCGGTCGCCGTGCGGGCCTTTCTCTAGATGCAGTGTGCGGGATTCTCCTTGCGGTGGCTTCCCTTGCTGCAGAGCGCGGGCTCCAGGCGCACCGGCGGCGTCAGGAGCTGCAGCGGTGGGCTCAGCAGCTGCGGTTCTCGGGCTCTGGAGCTCAGGCTCAATAGTGGGGCTCACGGGCTTGGCTGCTCCACAGCATGCGGGAGCTTCCCGGACCAGGGACTGAACCCGTGTCTCCTTCATTGGCAGGTGGATTCATTACCACTGAGCCACCAGGGAAACCTCTGACTACTTTTTCTCTGTTTAGTCTAGGATGGTATATAAGCCTCCATCTCCTGGCTACCTCCAAGAGCCACATTTCTTCATTGTAATCTCCCTTAAAACTGTGTTTTCTTTCTTGTATGGATTTGGGGGCTGTACCACCTCCAAGAAAAGCCAGAGGAGAGTCAGATTAACTCCTCATCAAATCCTTCCTCTCAAGGACGGCGAAGTGGAGACCCTTGCGTGGTGGAGCAACAATCCTCCGTGGTGCCCAGGTACACTTCCTGACTTCTCCTCCTGCTCCACTGTTCGGTTCTGGTGGCCTCACCTGGCAGTCATTGTCACATCTGTCACAGGAGACATGAGCTCAGCTTAGTCAGAGCCGCGCCATTCTTCGGCACTATTCTAAGGTCATATATGTTGCTTTCTGCATCTGGCCACAGAAGGACATTTGGATAAAACACATGTGAAATTTGACTTTGCAGCCACTTTAGGCACACAATGGAATGTCAAAGAAATGCTGTTAAAGCACTCAGGTTCGATTTAGATGAGGTAAGAAACACCCTGCAGGATTAGGGAACAAGAACAGAAGATTCTTGAATAAAGAATGTGGCCTGTTGTGAAAAATCAGGTTAATTTTGAATTTGTGATGCCCACAGTTATTTGTTATAAGTAACTGTTACTCACTGTTACTCTTATTAATAAAATCAAGCCACTCCCTCAATTAGATTGTAATTTGGTTATTTTCACCTTTTAAAATGTTAAAAATGATTTAAAATTTAAACAATTTTTAGGAAAAAAACTAAATAGAAACTACTTGTGAGATATATTCCACAAAGCATATCAGAAAATAAGAGCAAAAATGAAAATTTTTACATGACTAGGAAGGAGAAATTTCTATAAAATATTCCTGAAATTAGCATATGTAAATAGAACTGTTATGTCAAATAAAAAGAGAACTGAGCATGTGTACTATACCATACTGTTTCAGTTTTCTTTATAGAATTCCAGCACTGAAAAATTTGAAGGAGGAAGGAAAAACTTACACTGAAATTGCTTAATAAGTAAGAATAATTTGCATGATAATCTTAACATATTGTGAGCTTTTTTCAGTAAAAATAATTTATCTTGGGAGATCCCATTATAATGTATTAGTACGGTACGCAAAATTTGTGGTTTCTTTGTGAATTTAATCACTGCTTAAAATTTTATTGCCAGTTCCAATCGCTACTGCTTCAGCAAGGCAAACATACCCCAAATTGAGCTTAAGAAAATACATAACTAAGAACTACATTAACTCTAGAAATGTTGTCTAACTTGGCATTATTGTGTGTGTGTATATACACACACATATATAGAGAGAGTACAACTTTTCTTTTGTAAAACTTTTCTTTGTGAAACTCTTGAATATTAAACATAGTTTGTGATTTTATTAAAACAAAGCCATGGAAAATAGATCTTTAAGTATATAAAAATGTATGGATTACATAGGCACTTCGCTATTCATCTGTATATTGCTAGCCTATCAGAATCCTCAGAACAGAAAGGTGTAATAGTGATTAAATTTCGTTAAATTCGTCGGTATTTTGTTGGCTTTATAGCTCTACATGTGCTTTTCTGTTTTGTCATCTTGTGGATCCATTTATCATGGCAGGAGAAGCTTTATTTAGCAGTCTGCTAGCTGGATACATCGCGTGAAGATGCTTGGCTCTCTGGCACGCGGGCCTTCATCTGTGTGCTTGCCGGGGCCTCAGGACTCCCTTTCCTTCCCCCAGACTCTCTGTGACCCAGTTCCATCCTCTCCCAACCCCTTCAGGCCCAGAAGGTTCTGCCTGCCTCTTGTTACT
This sequence comes from Antilocapra americana, assembly GCA_007570785.1. Lineage (NCBI taxonomy): Eukaryota > Metazoa > Chordata > Mammalia > Artiodactyla > Antilocapridae > Antilocapra > Antilocapra americana. The sequence continues at coordinate 16,210,608 of ML660216.1, read as the reverse complement.
AGTTGCTGGGGCCTCAGCCTCCTTGGGGGTCCCTGAAGCCAGCGCATACCTCCACAAGGGTCCTTTCCTCCAGCAGTTTTCAGATCATCTTCCTAATCCCCGGCCAGCCTCTCTCCAGAACCCTGACTGATACCCCTGGTGTGTTAGAACATTTAACAACACTCCCCATTGTCACGCATTTTGCGTCCTTCCAAAATGCTGCGTTCTCTCCACAACACTGATCTCCTCTTGACACTCGAGGATGCCCTGGTGGATGCTGGTTGCTTGCCTCTGCCTTGGGCTGGGAGCTCCCCAGGGGCAGGGCTCCGGCTGGTCCTCTGCCGGAGACCCAGAGCCGGAAACAGTGCCCGTCACTTACCTGCTTGATAAAGGTTTACTAAGTGACTTTGATGGAAGAAGAGAGCACATAAGGAAGGTCCATAAGAACATCCAAAATTCTAAACAACGTCTACAATTCTCCAAGAACTGGCCCAGGGTATTTTATATATAAGTCAGGAAAATGTGAGTAAAGTGGGAAATCTTTCCAAAGGACCTAGACACCCACCGCCCAAGGAGTGTCTGACCGCAGCCGTCTCGACAGCAGAATATGGAAATAAACATTTCCCGCTTCACTCACATTTCCCTGACTTCTCTATAAAGTCATACCCTGGGCCAGTTCTGGCTCATGGCGGGCATTCAATCTGCACAGTTTTCCAAACGTCCTTTTCTTAGTGAAGAAACGGGAAGGGGGACTTCCCTGACGGTCAGTGGTGAAGACCCTACCTTCCAATGCAGGGGGTGAGGGTTCCATGCCTGGCTAAGACCAACGTGCTTCCTGGCCAGAAAGTAAAACAGAAGCAATATTGTAACAAATTCGATAAAGACTTTAAAAATGGTTCACACTAAAAAAAAAAAAAAAAAAAACTTAAAGAAATGGGAGGGATTTCTCAAGGTCGGTCCCCCCCTCAGTTACTTTCTTAGATCAACTACTTTAAAAGTGGGGTACAAGATGTTAAAATCAGTGAGGCTAAAATTTACTGAGCAGATAATTATAATCTTAAATTGAAACAAAGAGCATGTGGATCAGAAGTGCTCCATGTGTCCATTTAAATAGGACGTTTATTAAAATGAGAGTTGTTTGATGTTCGACTCACCTAGATCTTTTTTTTCCCTCTTTCTTCCATAATGAGCTGCCAAGAACTGTGATGTGTAATCACACAGCAATTATTTAGAACCCATGACCTGATGAACAGTGTTTATGAGTTGCAGGAATTCCTGCAGAGTGGATGAGTTGGGCTGCCTGAAGAGGAACACCCTGATCCCTGCCACTCACAGGAGAGTGGGTCAACAGCTCCAACTAGGGAAATTGCTACTTGGCAGCGCAGGGTGACAGGCAGGCACCGCAGGACTGTCGGAGCGGCATGGGAAATAAACGGGTGTCATGGCGAGGTGTCAGGAGGTAATTAGTAGCCCCTCGGCTGCCTGTAAACAAACATTTCTGATGCATGCCATGAAGAGCTGGAGCTATTTTGGTGATCAATTTTGCATTCCTAGGAAGTGGAATTTAATTACTTGTCTGATCTCCAGAGCCCTTCGTCAAGCCTGCACTAATGTCAGGAAACAGATTTCCCACCTGCAGAGGTGGCAGCTCTTTGGGTCTTTATTGTGGTGCTTCCTCACTCGTTTACAACAGATCATCTGTCTCCACCAGTTCTTATTTAAGAATAAAGAAGATTTTTAAGCTTTCATTTCTAAAGTCAATCGCGAAGGCTCAAAGCATTGAAAGGCAGCAACAGATAAATATGACAATTACACAAACTTTTACTGGACATCTCCTATCAACTGTATTCCTGGCTCTATGTAGGAATTGCAAAGACGAAGCAGAGTAAAGATCCAGTGCCCAGGCTCTAGGAGCTTCTAGTGAAAGGGGAGAGGTAGCTGTATTAAACACGAAATGTTGAGACACAGTTTAGAATAGAGTTTCATTTTCCATCTCATGTGTTTTAGCCCCAACTAACTCCAATACTTTGGCCACCTGATACGAAGAGCTGACTCATTGGAAAAGACCTTGATGCTGGGAAAGATTGAGGGCAGAAGGAGAAGGGGACGACAGAGGATGAGATGGCTGGATGGCATCACTGACTCAATGAATGTAAATTTGAGTAAACTCCGGGAGTTGGTGATGGACAGGGAGGCCTGGCGTGCTGTGGTCCATGGGGTCACAAAGAGTCGGACACTGAGCAACTAAACTGAACTGAACTGAAGTTTGTTTATTGATTTTTTATTTTGCCTATTTATTTTTTGGCTGTGCTGGGTCTTCGTGGCTGTGCAGGATTTTTGCTCGTGGCGAATGGGGTCTACCCTCACGTGGAGCGTGGGCTTCTCTTTCTGGTGGCTTCTCTTAATGCTCAAGGGCGAGAGGGTCTCAGGAGTTGCAGCTCCTGGACTCAGTAGTTGGGGCTCACCATCACAGTAGTTCTGCAGCACGTGGGCTCTCTCCAGATCAGGGATGGAACCCGCGCCCTTGAATGGGCACGTGGATTCCTTACCACTGAGCCACCGGGGAACCCCAGCATGTTTTTCTGCTTGTTTTTAATCTCTGTTTCTGTCTGGGCCTCTGCTGCACCATCTTGGGTCAAAGGGGGAAAAATGAACAGGCTGCACATCACCTTCCAGCTAAGAGCTCATCTCAGCCTGACGCGGTCTGGGTATCTAAGTTGTCTAGAGTGCACAAATCAGGAAGGTTCAGACCAGCTTATGGCTTCTTTTCTCTGGAGTCAGCTGTGGCCTTTCACCTCATCATTCAGTACAAACAGAGCACCCGAAACAGTGGGAGACAGATTCTTCCAGAAGACTGTAGGCCAGAGGAGGCAACGACAGGCCTCTTGAGGACTGGGATGTCTGAAACAGGAAGACTGGGAATGCAGGTCTGATGAGCAGAGTCACAGGACACAGATCTGCCACAGGCCAGGGGATGCGGGCTGAAAGGCGAACACCTTCTCATTTCCAAATCATTCTCTCCAACCTTTGAGAAGTTTTACCAGGAGAGAGATTATTTCTTCAGCCATATGGGTTCAACCTTTCTAGTTTAATACCTGTCTCAAAATTAGGGAGCATTAAATCTCTCAGTTAACAACCCTTTTCCCTCCTTTTATCTAAGCCAATTAAATATCTGCTAATGGCATATATCTCCCAAAACAAAGAGGAATTCATCTGTAAATGTATTTTTAGTCAAGCAGCTGCCACAACTTTGTGCTAGTCGCTATTCAAATTGTGCTTTTAATGATCCACAGTGACAAATTTCCTCTTTCTTCTTTGTCCACTTTCTCTGTCAAAATGAGGCAATGAGACAGCCCCAGACTTTGACATGTGATTCAGAAAGCAAAGAGGACAACTGTACAGACTCCAAAGAGCCAGAAGCCATGTGAAGTCTGTGGAGGGTCCACAGGGTTTTCTTTTTAAAAGATGCATGTGGGCATCTTCCTGTACCATTGTCTCTGCAGCCGGAGGTGGGAAAGAACTGAACCTAAGATTCCCCAGGCTCCTGACTGATAAGCATCTGAGATATTCTGACATCTCACTGATCAAGGAAGTGAGACGCGTGTCTAAGAGTGCAGGTTTCTGTAATGCATGTGGCCTTTTTAGCAGTTGGCCACTCTATGAAGTTGGAACACATGGAAAGGCACGTTTTAAAGATTATATTTCTGGGACTTCCCTGGTAGTCCAGTGGTTAAGGCTCACTTCTAATACAGGGGGCTCAGGTTCAATCCCTGGTCAGAGAACTAAGACCCCCACATGCCATGCACCCCCCCAAAATGATTATATTATTTAAAGCAAAACAACCCCAACTTTCTCCTTGCCCACCACCCTCAGAGATTTGGTGACAAGGAACTTCAAGATGTTGGCACAATTTTTCAGAACAGAAGGGCTACCTGCCCCAACTACATGCCAGGCCTCCAAAATGCAGTAACAGAACACATTTCTTCAAAATCTTATTGGAAAACAGGTTTAACATTGGTAAGCAGAGAATGGTTAAGATGAGCTTATAGAAGCTCTGTGTCCTAGGAGAGATGGAAGGCTGGCTTCACCCTTGAGAGGCACACATAGCAGGGATCAGCATGAAAGAAGCACAGTGGTGATGAAACCAAAAGGTCAATTAGACAGGATTTGTAAGCCTGGCCTTCTGCAGAAGGAATGAGCTCTGGGTTGGCATCAGAGGCCTGCCTGCCTTCATCTTATTACAAGATGAAGCACGTTCAGCTGCTCAACACTTGAAAGTCAATACTCAAAAGACAAGTGTCAATAGGAAAGGAAAGTTTGCTTTGTATTGGAGGCCAGCAACCTGGGGAGAAGACAGACTCATGTCCAAAAGCCAACTCCCAACAGCTGACCAGGGAGTAAGAGCTTCTCATGGAGAATTTCATGGGTGCTCGGGCAGAGGGTGCTACGTACATGAAGTCACAGTCAGCTCCAAAAACCAACTTGAAATTGGGTGGTCAGCATCATCTGGATTGTCTTAAGTACAATTAATCTTCCGCTCCAGGGTTGGATTGTTCCTATTTCCCTAAAACCAGTTCTCTGCGAGATGGAGTAGCTTATGTCGTAACTACAGTTTGGTCATGAAGCAGCTAACTTCTTCCACCTAGTGGGAGTTTCAGTATCTGCAGAACGGCTCAAACGTTGTGGCTCAGAATATCATCTACAGCCCCCGAGGAGGAACTGAAGGGACTTGACTATTTCATGACTAAACCATGGGGTCACAAAGAGTCAGATGCAACTTAGTGACTAAGCATGAGCAAGAAACTGTTAGTGTTTTGTCTTGCTTGACTGTTTTCATTTGTTTCTGCATTTTTATCACTTCTCTGATTAAACCTGTTCTTTGGCTAAAGTTTTTCTATAGACAGAAGGCAGGTGGGGGACCTTGGTGGCAGGTGGAGGAGGTTTGTCCTGAGAAGGCCCCACAGGGTCCAGCTTTGCTACTTTCTCTCTCTTTTACACTTTCTTTCCTTCCATCCATCCCTCCCTTTTTCTCCGTCTCTCCCTCATCCCTTCCCTCCTCTTCCTCAGTCAGTTCATTTCTTCTTCCCCTTCCTAGTCTTGGTGAATCCCAAAAATCTTCCAGCAGAGGTCACACTTTCCTTTGAAATGAAGCAAGGCATGTTTCGCTTTGAGAGAATAACTTAGATGCTTACTCTGGGCTGGAAATTTCCACACTACTTGGAGAGATTCCTCGGTGACCTGAGGCCATTGAAGAGGCAGTGGGTATAGTCTTAGAAATACAAGCTCACACGTCATGATCGAGATGATAACACCCATGCTGGCTGACCATGTCCAGATGCCCAGCACTGGCCTTGCATGAGAGCTTTTGCGTTATCCCCTCTTGATGTGTTGGCTGAGATGGTGATGGGGACCCCTGGACATCAGCCTTTCCTCCAGGGGTGTAAATACCACTGGGCTTCCTCATCAGACCTACCTTGTCACAGACGGGAGGGGTCCCATGAATTCCTCAGGACTGCTGTGGCGGGGTCTCAGCAGAGTCCGGCAGAAGGGTCTGACCTTAGCAATAGCTGTCCAGGTGCTTCCGGTTTGGTGGGTTGTGGATTCATCATTCATGAGTTTAGAGAGGGCTTGATGGGGGGGAGGTGAGAACAGAGCACAGTTTTAGGAGATGTGTCAAAACCAGACTGGCAGAGGGAAAGAGGTAAGACATGACTCGGGAAGAGTCTGAGCAATTTGCTTGGGAAGTCACATGGGGCATGTTTCTGGGTGACAGTCCATTTGGCTTCTAGCATTGAATGCTAAGAGCTAAGATTTACTGAGCACTTCCTAAATCCACTCCTCTGAGCTAGGTACCTTCCATTCATTAGCTCGGCTGGGTTCTATAGTTAGGAAAACCAAGGCTAAGTAGCCTGCCTGAGATTGTGCAGCTTCTCAGCAGCAGAGTCTACAGTCAGACCCAGCAACCTAATTGAAGAGACTGAGCTTTTAACCTTTATTCTAGTCTGCCCTCTTACCACAGCTCAGCTCACACCACCATCACTTAGTGTCGCTTGGACTGGGGAACTGACGTTTAGTGCGTTGAAAATATGACAATCTTTTTTCACGGTCAGCTTTGCAATACTACCCAACTCCCTCAACTTCTTTACATTCAATTTGCAAACAATTCACACACACATGCACACACCCACCTACCAACTTTAATACTTTAAAATGAGCTGTATATAAGTTTCCTAGAGTTTGGCCCTCGAATACTTGACTGATGTAAATTCAACGTCACATATCTACAAAAAGACCCTGATGCTGAGAAAGATTGAGGGCAGGAGGAGAAGGGGATGACAGAGGATGAGATGGTTGGATGGCATCACTGACTCAATGGACATGAGTTTGAGCAAACTCAGGGAGATGGTGAAGGACAGGGAAACCTAGCGTGCTGCAGTCCGTGGGGTTGCATAGAGTGGGACACGACTTAGTGACTGAAAAACAACAACAAATCTACAAACTGAAGGTCCCAGAGCCCCAAAGAGAGATAAGGGCTGGTGATGTCCTGATGCTTCTTCCTCATTCCTTGCAAGCGACAGTAGTTCCTGCCAGGATTTATGACCTCCTTGCTCTGCAGGTACATGGATTACAAAGTAGAAATAATCTTCAGTGGCTGATTTTGGGGACAGGAGGAGAGTTTAATGGTGTCCCACAGGAGGTGCCACGACCTTCCTCAACAGAGGCCCTGTGTTTCACTCGGACCACGTACAGATCTCTAAGGGATTTCACCATCTCTCTCCTATCAGCACTGCGCATGGAACCCTGACCATGGCAGAAGAGCCGGGACGAGGTTTGCACTGCAGTGATCACGGAGCAGAGGCTAAGTCTTTCCCAGGAAGTGGTGAATAAAGCATGGTGTTTCAAGGCTGGTCCCAACAAGATGTGAAAATGTTGGTCGCTCACTTGTGTCCAACTCTTTACATCGCCATGAACTGTAGATCACCAGGCTTCTCCATTCAGGGAATTCTCCAGGCATAATACTGGACTGGGTAGCCATTGCCTTCTACAGGGGATCTTCCCAACCCAGGAACTGAACCTGGGTCTCCAGCATGGCAGGTAGATACTTTACTGTTTGAGCCACCAGGGACCCAGAGGCTAAGACGTACAGACGGAACCCAGAGAAGAAAAGCCAACCAGAGCTGTGCCTGCAGGCCCTGATAAGGGTCATCACCTGTCCCTGGGGGAGAAGAAACTAAGGTTCCACCTCAGGGCCTGCTACACATACCCTTCACATGACCTTGCATAAAGATACACAGAAGAAACACACGTAATTGTCATTAAGAACCTCCTAGACCCAGTCATTGGCTACCAATCTTTCTGACTCGTCTTGGAGTCTTTCAATAAGAACAACTTAAAATAGTTTTATATTTTTACCTAAGGGGTCTCCTTGCAACCAGAAAAGTATAGATTCTGGAGTACTGAGTGGGCAAACTAGAAAAAAACAAACAAAGCACCCCCAAAAAACCCTCTTTCTTACCATGAGTTTATCCTAATTGCAGCCATGTGATCTGACTCCAGATAGACTTTATGCAGGCAATTGAACAGGTATTCCTTTTTTTTTTTTTAATTGTTTATTTACTTTTGGTTGTGCTGGGTCTTCGTTGCTGCCAGCAGGCTTCCTCTCGCTGTGGTGAGCAGGGGCTGCTCTCAAGTTGGGACATGAGGGCATCTCATTGCCATAGCTTCTCTTGTTGCAGGGCACAGGCTCAGAGCCTGGGCTCAGGAGTTGTGGCACATGGCTAGTTGCCCCTAGGCATGTGGAATCTTCCCAGACCAGGAATGGAACCTGTGTCCCCTGAACAGGCAGACAGATTCTTATCCACTGGACCACCAGGGAAGTCCTTGAATGGGTGTTTCTAACCTAGGTTTTTTTATGCCTTGCACCCATTTGATGGTTTCAATCCACTGTCTAGCTTAGTGGAAGGAGCAGAAATGGGAAAAGTTCTTGTACGGGGTGAGCAGGTAGGTATGCTGGGAAATCAGGATGCTGGCCCATCGAGATCAGAGATCAGATCAAGATCAGAGGGCAATCATTCTCACCCACAATGCACACTCATGTGAATGAACACAAATTACACTTTAATCCCATCTCTGAGGATCCTGGAGCTAACATATACCCTACACTACAGAGCCTATGTACACAGTTCGTATATATATGAGTTCTATAGTTTATACAGAAACCCAGAGAAAGTCTAGAATGCTGAGCATCAGAAAAGCCTGGAACATCAATAGTCTGAATGTGGAGACTCTGAAGGAGCTTCCCAGGTGGTGCTAGTGGCTAAGAACTCATGTGCCAATATAAGAGACATTAGAGATGTGGGTTTGATCCCTGGGTCAGGAAGATGCCCTGGAGGAGGGCATGGCAACCTCATCCAGTATTCCTGCCTGGGGAATCCCATGGATACTAGCAGGCTGCAGTCCATGGATACTACTGAAGTGCCTGAGCACACATGCAGAGACCCTAAAGCATCTCCTTGCGTGGAGAGCATTCGGTGAACTGAATGTCAGATCCAAAATGCTCAAACGCTCTGGAATTATTCCTTAAAATCTCTGTGACACAGAGCTTTCTTCTACAACAAGCCAGGACCCAGGTCCACTCAGAGGAGCCAGAGGAAGCTAAGGCTTCTGTGTCGTCAACCTGGGGACACCAGGTCACTTTTCAGAGAAGAGTTGCTTGCCCTGGGATCCTGACCAAACCTGTGAATTTTCAGGGGAAACTCACAGAAGCCGTCAACCAACTATTCTTTAGTTAGTTTGCGGGGACTGCCTTCTGACTTGACGGTTTGTGTCTCCTCTAATGTTTCCCCTTTTAAGGTGATTAACACCTCCAATATTTTTTGGTTAAGTGATGATTTGTTGATTTCCTGTCTTCCCATTCAGCCTCAGGAATGTTGACAGCGGTTCATTTCAGCTCCTGTTAAATCACCATCGCCCTCAGGGCTCAGATCCCATGGTCCCGGGTGTTGCTAAGACATTTGAGAGCCTAGGTCTAGGGCAGGGGAGGTGAAACCGGAGAAGCCTGGGGCTTAAACTCACATTATCCGTCACACTGCTAGCGGGAGGTCACGGCTGCACCGCTCTGAGATTTTTGGTCTTCATAGCGGGATGCTTATCACAAGAAAATATTAAAGGAATTATGCTGTGGGCTTCCAGAGTCACTACGTGGATCTCGGGAGAACCAAGAACTGGGCTTTTATCTCCTTTCTTGGCCTTCTCTCATCTGTGCAAACCTGAGATTAAAATGCAGGCGGGTGGAACTCACCCCACGAAGCCACAGGAACCAGGTCCGGCTGTTCTCTGAAGGGCTTGAGTCAGGGTTACCCATCGACTCCGAAACTGGCCGCAGCAGCCAAGGATTCCTGTTTCAATTCCTTGTAATAGTCCAATCACACACTAGCTTACTCTATACCTTTTTATTTCTCCTTTGTACAGACTCTCCCAGATTTAGGCTATTTAGGAAATAATTGTCATAAAGCACCATTCACTCTGTAAGTTAACAACTCCTGAAGCTTTTACCCAGTACCAGGTATCATTGAAGTAAAAAGTATGTTTTTCTTCATCATTTGCTCTTGAGATAAGAGAGGCTTTTTTCAAAAGAAAGGAGCATTCCTTCATTCAACAAGTTCTTATTACTAACCTACCATGCACCAGAAACTCAGCTTGGTGCAGACAAGGCCCTCCCATCATCCATCCTATACGATATTATTAGTTAAGCAAACTGACATGATAGTGAGCAAAACCCAGGGTGGTGAGAAGTGCTGTGGAGATGGCGAAGAGAGAAGGGGGGCTAGCGGAGCCAGGAATCCCTCTGAGAAGGCGGCATGTGGGTTTCAGTGCCAGATGCTCCATCAACAGGTCAAGGCTTCTCGTGGTGGAGTCTGGGCCACTGGAAGCTTGGATTGGACTAGATGTGCCTATGACTGGAAGTGACCTGGCCAGCCCTTCTGTGCAGCCCTGTCCATTCCAATGTAGAGACACCAGCCCCTGCGATGTTAACTGACCAACCGTGTCTCCACTCAGCCACGGGCCCTGGGCGCTGTGCCTCACATATGGACACTTAGGTCTAATTACCTTTCCTTTCCCTGAGAATCTGGAGTCCACTTGCCCTACCCCCACAATTTTGTACATTGCTTACGGAATCTTTGTCAGGAACCAAAAGGCAAGCAACATCCCAAAACCATGTCCCTTGTCTTGGACTTGGAATTGGCTGCAGTCCCCCATCGGGGTTCATCAGGTCATCTTTTCCCTGGACTGGAATTCCAGGGGCTGCTAGGCAACCCACTTTCCCTTTCAGAACAGGTGTAGTACATGCTCCTGCACCTGTAAGACAAACTTCTACCCGCACTGATCTCCAAGCAGGAGGTGAATTACACACAGAATGCTGTGTACACCTCCACTGTCTTTACACACCGGCACGTGTCTTTGGCTAACATGCATTATGTTGCTAAAAGCACTGGCTCTTCCCTCTATGGTTTTATAATGGAAGTCAAACATCAATGCCCTCATTCCACCTACTTCGGAAAGAGCAGGTGCAGAATCTGACGAGTGTAAGCAACTGGGATTCTTCTCCTGTCAGCCTGTGCTACAGGGCGGCAGGTCTTCAGGATTCCATCAGGCAAGAACTCACTTTGAGCAAATAACTCATGTCTTTGAGCAAAGTGAGAGTGGGGCTTCTGCTCAACCACCCAGACAAATCAGGGGACAAAAGAAGGTACTCATACCTTGGATGACCTTCCTCCTGAGAAATCTGTATTCAGGTCAATAAGCAACAGTTAGAACTGGACATGGAAAAACAAACTTTTTTCATATCAGGAAAGAGTACTTTAAGGCTGTATATTGTCATGCTGCTTATTTAACTTATATGCAGAATATATCATGAGAAACGCTGGGCTGGAAGAAGCACAAGATGGAATCAAGATGGCCGGGAGAAATATCAATAACCTCAGATATGCAGATGACACCACCCTTATGGCAGAAAGTGAAGAAGGACTAAAGAGCCTCTTGATGAAAGTGAAAAAGGAGAGTGAAAAAGTTGGCTTAAAGCTCAACATTCAGAAAACTAAGATCATGGCATCTGGTACCATGACTTCATGGGAAATAGATGAGGAAACAGTGGAAACAGTGTCAGACTTTATTTTTTGGGCTTCAAAATCATGGCAGATGGTGATTGCAGCCATGAAATTAAAAGATGCTTACTCCTTGGAAGGAAAGTTATGACCAACCTAGACAGCATATTAAAAAGCAGAGACATTACTTTGCCAACAAAGGTCCATCTAGTCAAAGCTATGGTTTTTCAGGTAGTCATGTATGGATGTGAGAGTTGGATTGTGAAGAAAGCTGAGCGCCAAAGAATTGATGCTTTTGAAGTGTGGTGTTGGAGAAGACTCTCGAGAGTCCCTTGGACTGCAAGGAGATCCAACCAGTCCATCCTAAAGGAGATCAGTCCTGGGTGTTCATTAGAAGGACTGATGCTGAAGCTGAAACTCCAATACTTTGGCCACCTGATGTGAAGAGCTGACTTATTGGAAAAGACCCTGATGCTGGGAAGGGTTGAGGGCAGGAGAAGAAGGGGATGACAGAGGATGAGATGGCTGAATGGCATCACCGACTCAATGGACATAAGTTTGAGTAAACTCCGGAAGTTGGTGATGGACAGGGAGGCCTGGCGTGCTGCAGTCCATGGCGTCGCAAAGAGTCAGACATGACTGAGCAACTGAACTGAACCGAACTGAGCTCTTTTCCAAAGACTGTCTTTGCACACCAGCTCTTCCTGGCATCACAGAGCAGCCTGAGGTCTCTCAGTGGCTGTGATCAGTACCATCCTAATAATGAGATGAGGCTCCATCATGGAACCAGACCCCATTATGCAAAGGCTGCTCAGCTTAGCCCTGGGGTCTCCACGTCACCATCAGATGCGGCACTGGCAGACCAAGCTCCTGGGAGCCGGCAGCTTTGCCAGCCCTGAGACAGGACTGCATCACTGCAGTAATTTCACATGAGAAGGGCAGCTTTGGGTGGTGTTCATCTTTCTCTGTGAAGCAATAGGGCTGTTTCTTGGGACAGGAGTAGGGGGTGGGCAAAGCTGCAGTGGATGTGACAGACGGGCCTCCACGTGGAATCCTTCATGTGCTCCTGATGGCTGCCTGGACTGAAGATGGAGATGGATGGAAGCATATTTTCTTTCTCCCTCTGCCTCTGTGTTCCTCCTTCCCAACCGCACCTTTTATGTGAGGAGACAATCAATTAGGCCACAGCCAAGAAGCACCCACATGCTAATCCCATCTTAAGGAAACCAAAGGCACATTTAGAATCCCTGAGAGTAAACGTCAGTGCAAGGAACAAACCTCATTTTTAAAAAAATGCCTATTCACACTTTTCCTAGAGTACAGGCTTCATGGCTGTAATTAAAAACAAGGATCTTATTAAAAACTTAGATTCTGTTAAAAAGTACACAGAAGATGAACAATCCCACACACATGGGCTCAAAAATAGAGGGCTGTGGATGGTGATGGTTGCATTTTAAAAGTACAGATGGAGAGAATCAAATGGTTGTCGTGGTAGAAGTGACCCCAATCTGTCAATCAACTCTAGAAGATTTACTGAGGGCAGAATAGGGCATTATCGCTTAGGATGAAAATAAACAGAGAAGACAGTATTCCTACCCAGGAGGAGAAAAAGCTTTTTTTAGAGCAATATTTGCAATAAGTCCAAACAATAGATGTGGCCCAAATAATGGAGTGCACGACGGAGAGATGCAGTGGACAGCCCCGGGGTGGGGGGCCTCTGATGGTGAACCTGTCTCCCCAGACAGGTCAGTTCTGGAGACAGCATTCTGTGGTGGCCGGGAGACTGGCAGAGGCTGGGGGGCAGAGAAGACTCAGAGGCTGAGAGGTAAGGTCCCAAGACCCTGCTTAGGAGTTTGCAGAGGGAAAGGGGAGTCTGGTCAAGGAGGCAGTGGGGCCCGTGGCCAGTGCTGGGCAGAAGTCGTTACAGAGAGAGGGGCGGGAGGTCTTCCCAGGGGCCTCAGATGAACCCTGCTCAGTCCCCCGTGGAGGCCCAGGGCTCTGACTGGGCTGTTTGCTTTGCACATCTTCCCATCTGCTGGCATCCAGTGTCAATGGATTCCCAACACCCTCCTCTCTCAGAAAAACCACAGAGCAGCCACAATTGTGATCCCATCTCGTCCACTGTTTCTCTCCCTCCCCCACCCCAGTCCACTTTTGGGTTTATTCCCCCAAATCTTCAGGAAGGAATGCCATGGGGGTTTCGAAAATGAAAAAACAAAACAAAAGCCCTCTTTTGGACTTTTTCGCTAGCCCAGTGGTCTGAGCACCGCCTTTGGAAGCCGAGGTCCTAATGATGCCCACTGGAGGAGGTGACCTTGGAAGGCACCCCTGTGTTTTGTCCCTTGTATTGACAGTCAACAAGGAAGGAGTGCCCAGCTGTTTAGAATGTCAGCGAAGGCAGGTGGGGTGGTGTTATTCTCACCAGCGTAAAAATAATATTTACTGTAAATCCTCTGAGTTTCTTCCTATCTGCCAAGCACAATCGAAAAGGAAATTAGGTTATCTGTTCGATCACAAAGATTATGTCCCAGGTAAGTGACTGGGTGGTCAATTCATTTTCATCCAGGAGCTCTGGGCATTGGGGTGGAAAGAGGAAAACTGCAGAAGGTCCAGGGTCAACTCCAAAGTCATCGAAGGAAGCTGTGGTATTGGACTGCCTAATATTTTAGTTCCCAGAGAAAACACTTGGATGGAGAAATTAAACCAGACTGATCTGCCTCACATCAGAGTTCTGAACACAGATTTAGGAATGCTGCTTTGTTTTTCACTGGAAATGAGACAATATATCGGTGTTTACCAGGCTGTAGGCTGTGTCAGAAGCTCAATGCTGTTACCATGACAACCAGACGTCCTCACACATCTCTGCAGCACAGCCTTGGCTTTGCCTGGGCCATTCCCCAAAGTGTCGGGAGGGCTATTTCCAAATGGATATTTTGACCTGACATTGCACTTACAGAATCCACCAAAGAACTCATGCAGAGTATTCATCTTAGATTCAGAAATATCGCCAAAGGAGAAAAAGAGTGACGGTCACTCAGAAGTCCATGTAAAGTTTAGCTTAGCAGTTGGGCCAAGGTAAAAGGTCAGCACATTCTCTACTGAAGTGGCATGAATTTGATCCAAGAAAAAACAAAGAAACCATTTGTCATACATCGTAGATGAAGTCAACCTTAAGAAAAAGCCAAGACCCAACACAAGGTCCCAAAGCTTCTGCCTAAGCTTGCAGAAACTCCAGAGGAAAAAAAAAGCAGGAGCAGCTAGAAGGAAGAAGAGAGAGGTTTTAGGAAAATAGATACACAGGTGTAATCTTGAGAGACTGTTCAGTTCTGCATAAGAGGCTGTGGTCTTTAACATGACATGGGCTCGCTTGCCATGGGTTCTACCAAGTATTAACTCTGTAGCTTTGAGAAGGTTACTTGACCCTTCTGAGCCTCAGTTTCCTTATTGGAAGAGTGTGGTTTATAATTGCAACCTCTACAGGCTTTTGGGAGAAGCTGATACCGTACCACAAGCATGGTGTCATGGGGTCTAACACATAGTAAGTGCTCAGTGACCCCTTGGCTTCCTCATTCACTGTCTGTTGGGCATTGTCAGGTGATGCAGACACGCAGATACACGTGTTTCAACTCCTACCATCAAGGAGCTGAACATTTAGCTTGGATGGGAGGAGGGGGGTAGGTATCCATCGAAAGGCCAGGCACGGTGACCAGTCTGAGAGCAGAGCAGCAGACAGACTGGCTGATCATATCAGAGGAGTTGGGAAAGGCCCCGGAAGAAGCGGCCCCTGAACCCCGCCTTGCAAGAAGCACCAGAATCTACCGACAGAGATGTAGCTGAAAGGGGGTTTTGGGCCAGAATGGTCCTGGTGCAGACAGTGGGACTTCCTGGTGCATGGAGGAAGTTGCCACACTGGGCGGTAACCCAGTGCCCTTCAGCACCAGGGCCTCTTGGACAGCTCCCCGATCCCTGTGTATGTTTGGGGGTGGTGGGGCTGCTGAGGGACCGTAGTCCACCTTGTCAGAAAATAATCAACAGAAGCTAACCACCAGCAGGAAGAAAGACTTCTCTTCAGGCCTGATAAGGACTCAGCCAATGAAGTCACAGGTTCCCTGTTCACTCCTGGCTTCCGTGTCCCCTGTATAAAAGTATCTCCTTTCTTTGCTACTCAGTGACGTCCACGTGGCTCACCATGGTTGCAGACTCCAAATTGGGGTTCTCTGCTGACCCTGAATAAACCCATCTTTGCTGAAGAATATCTGACAGCCTATTCACTTCAGGCCAACACATCCAAGGTCACACAGTAAATTGTGAAGTGGAGTGGATTTGAACCCAGAAAGTTCTGACTCCGATACCTGTTCTTTTTCTACCATGAATGTAACACACCATTGTAATGCATAAAAAGTCTTGAGGATAATTTTGTTAAAACCCTGTTCTACAAAGAGCACTCTCAGAGTGTCAAGTGGTTTGGTGGAAACTCAGAGTAAAGGAATCAATGATATTTCCTGAAAGTGTGAGGTTATGAGGTTTTCTTTCTGTTCTTTGCAAGTTAAAACTTGACTGGATGCCATTTGATTAATGACATAAAATTTCACTTATGAATTAAATTCCAGAAAAGAGCAGTCTAGAGCAAGGGGGGAAGTCAGCCAAGGTGATGAAGAGGGTGCAGGGAGGTTGATGTGAGAATTGTGTAGTATCAGAGGTGAAAAGCACCCCCCCCAAATGAATGACCCTTCTGGCACCTCATTTTTCAGAAGACCTGGTTGGAGGGGTGGTGGCTTGCTGGAAGCTCCTTGCAGGGCTCCTGTGTCCTTGGGATCAACTTGGTAACGCTGCCTCAAGCAATTCATCCTGAGAAGCCATTGCAATAGACCCGAGAATCAGAAATTGATTATTTTGATGTGCACCGTTTTTAAAGTCTTTACTGAATTTGTTACAACGTTGCTTCTTCTTCTTTTCTTTCTTTTTTTTTTTTTTTTAACGCTTTGGGTTTGGCCTGGAGGTGTGTGGACTCTTAGCTCCCTACACTGGAAGGTGAAGTCTTAAACACTACATTGCCAGGGAAGTCCCATGGAAGTAACTATTTTGAAGTGCTGGTTAAAATGCACTTTGGCAGGAATGGAATGCTGCAAGACCTGAGTTTAAGAGGTGCCTTTAAGAGCAGGACCATGAGTTTAATTGATTACAAGAGGTGGTTTTTTCTTGAAATGACAAGCTGCTATGTGCATCCGTTTCCTGCTGACATACGTCAGGCAGGCAGGATCTGAGAGTGGGAAGTCTATGCTCCCTGAGAGTGGGAAGAACATACATTAAGGTGACTGATTCCCTCTCTGGTGCTGGGGCACTTCCTGTCCTGAGTGAGAAGGACGTATTTAAGGCCCCAACAGCCCCCTTGAAAAGGCTCTCAGCCAGGACTAAAACCAGCATCCCTGCCACGATGCCCTGGATTCTGGCCGCCCTGCCCTGTCACTACACAAGTCCAGGGTGCCTGCTTGCCCTTCCCCAAGCCAGAGCAGGCACCAGAGTTGGCCCCAGGGCTGCCAGGACAGGAGTCACCATCACCTCCTGCTGTTTCTGTACCTGGAGGGTGGAGCTGTGCTGGGCTGGGCTCCTCCCATGGACCCAGGTGGAGTGATGCCTGCGGTAAAAGCCCTCTGTCTGAAGTCCTGCTCCCCACAACACCATCTACCTGGCAGGAGGGAATCGAAGAGTTTTGCTTTTCGCATTTAGTTTCCTGTCGAGTTCATAAATGATTCTACATTTCTGGGGAAACTGCCAGTTCCTCTAGTGGTGGTGGGGGGAACACTTTCAGCAATTCCAAGTGTGGTTTGGCCTTTGGACAAAATCCCTAAGAAGAAAAATTTCCCAAGGCTGCTTTTTTTTCTTCTGATGAATAGCACCAGTTTCTGAGCAAAATGAACTTTGGGGAAAACAAAAAGAAACAAAAGTAACAACAAAAATCCCCTAACTGTTGCTTTAGACTAAATGAAAGCTTGTCCCAAGCCTCCAGCTTTCCAAAGATCACATTCAAGGTATCACTGAAGAACACCAGGCGATTCCCTGGCAGGCTTACACAGCCTTTGGCCTGGAGGGATGCTCATAGGAGGGTCTGGTCTGCTGCAGGCTTGCGGGCAAGGAGGCTCTGACGCTTCCATCGCAGGGAGGGACGGCAGCTGTGTAGCATCCTTGGACACAATTTCCATGGGAAGTTCTGCTCTGCTCCAGGGAGATGAGGTTCCCTGGTCCCCGAAGGGACCCCACCACTTCCCTATGCCTTCATCTCTTTCCAGTTCTGTTTTTAAAGAAGACCCATCTGGTGCCATAATTCAGGGATAATTCTTAATCATTGATAATTATTTTATCCACCAGGTGACATTCTTCATAGATGAAGGGAATGTACAGCTAGCATTACCCCGGCCTCTCAGTTTTATAAATAAGACCCAGAGAAGTCAACTTTCGATTTCAATCATACAGTCAAGGACGGCAGGCCTAGAATTAGACCAAGGTCTCCTGGCCTCCATCCAGGGTTTGCTTGGCCCAGACAGCCTACATATTATGTTTTAAATGGTGGCCAGGTTGGGGTTCAGGATTGAGGGGATTGGAGAGTGGTGGAATACATGGTTTTGACCAAGTGGAATAACTGACAAAATGGAGGAAAGTTGAGACCAACTGGTCCTCTAGTCGTCTTCTCTCTCAGATCAAGAGGTCAGTATCTCCAACTTCAGGCAGGCTTGAAGGGGAAGGCACCCAAGGAAGGACTTAGCTTATGTTGAAGAGTGGCTTTGCTGACTTTCTTCACACGTTTGATTCTCAAGATCACAAAAATGACCAAAGCCTAGTGCTGGGTGGGATTTGTGAATTTTAAGTCACAAAATGAACCTGTGTCTTTAAGGTCTTCAAGGAAGTGGACCCGGTGTCATTGCTTCTGCCCTCTTTATCCTATCTGGACACAAGCTGCTGTTCGTGTCCAATTTCCCTCACGTTCTGGCATTCTCTAACCCGAGGATGGAGATTGCGAATGTCCGTTCAACCTTCTGTCACCTTTTCACTCTGCTGACTTGATGTGAAATCTTGAGGAAGAGCAAGTGTATGACACTAAAGATCGAAATGTTCTTTGAAATGTTTTCATGAACAGGAATGCCCCATATCGTTGACTTCCAGAGAGACTGGAGAACTGCTTTCATGGAAGAAATCTCCTTGACCCTTGGTGCCTAAAGATGTCTGGGCCTGAAGAAAAAAGCCAATAAATGTATTTGCAAAATGAAAGCTGGAGCCCTTCAAAGACAAGTCTGCCTCAGCCTTGGCATGCGTTCCTACGGGCATTGGGTTTCAGTTGAAAAGTATCAGTAAATAATAGTTGCTTTGTAGGTAAATAGTGGGTTAGGAGGCTAAGGAGCAACAACTTAAGGAGCAACAACTAGCTTCCTCTGGTTGGATGCAAATTGCTAGCTAAGGTACAAGCCAAGGGCTCTAAGTGGTTAAACCCATACAGCACTACCGGGCTGAGCCACCCCAGATGGTGTGTGAGCATTCATGCGTGTGTGTGTGTGTGTGTGTGTGTGTGTGTGTGTGAGTGCGTCGTTGGAGGGGCGTGGTGGTGGTGGTGGTTTAGTCACTAAGCTATGTCCAACTCTTGAGACCCCATAGACTGTAGCCTGCCAGGCTGCTCTCTCCATGGAATTTTCCAGGCAAAAATACTGGAGTGGGTTGCCATTTCCTTCTCCGGGGATCTTCCTGACCCAGAAACCGAACCCAGGCCTCCTGCATTACAGGCAGATTCTTTACTGACTGAGCTATGAGGGAAGCCAGAATTCAAAAGTTGTTATCTCCAGGCAGATGAGTAGAACCTTCCTCCCTGACCCACCCATTTTATATCTCTTCTTTCTTCCTTCCCTCCTCAGTGAATCAAGCCTCTGAAGTATCTCTCCAACCTAGGCATAAGATGATGTTTTCAATGGCTTCTCTTTGCCAACACAAGCTGGGCTCCAAGCCCGAGTGACATAAGAGCAGGACTGGCATGCCACTGCTTATCATGCCTCTCTAGACTCCACACACAGGGCTGCTTAGGCTAGACACTCGACAAACACTGGGGGCATGGCTGGGAGGACTGGCAACCCCACTGTCATTTTCTTGATGGCACAAGGCAGGTGTGAACTGGCATTTTCCTTTGGTCCAGTCTGACAGAGTGAGGGAGGCAGAGCTTGGGTGTGCCTTCACCACCTGCTCCCTCCCCCACACGCCACTTCCCAGGCTACAAGAACTTTTCATGCCTCATACGTTTATTTTGAATTTTGACTAATTTTCCTTAAAGTCATGTTAAGGATGAGCTGAGAGTTTGCACACTCCAGCAGACTAAATAGAACTCTTGTTTTGCTTTGATGTAAAAATCATCTGCAAGAGGCCAGTCAGGCCTGGTAAGGTAGTGTTTCCACAAAATTATCCAGGCTTCAGACATCTTCCACCTTTCTTCTTTGCCATTCTCAGGAATCCCGCTCATTCTTGTGCTCTCAAAATGGGTTCTAGGGCTCCAGCCATCAAGACTGCATTCCAGGAAGGGCAAAGAGGCAGCACACAGCCTGAATACTCCCCTCTCTCCACTATTTTAAGACTTTTTCAGACCTTCACCAAGCAACTTATTATCATATTTCACTTATCAAACTTAGTCACAGGGCTACCATATTTCCACAGGATAATGAGAAATACAGATTTATTACTATTTTTAAAACCAAGTATGTCTCCACCTTCCCTAATAGCAATGAGATCTTGTAGATAAAATGAGGAGATTAACTATTAGGAATGATTATCTCTATTTTCAACTGAAGAACTTAATTGATGAACTTTGAGGATGAAGTCCTATCTCCCATATACCTAAAATATATATAACCCACTAAATTAAAACAGATATGACAACAAAACTTTGGGGATATTTGTCATGACTTAATTATATATGCAGTTTTAAAACAATTGGATGACATTCCTGGGTATATTTAAAAGGAGATATTGGCTTAGAAAACAAAGTTAGAAATGCAAAAGTTTTAACAATGCATTGTGCTTCACGCCTAAGATTTATTACATTTCATTTGACTCCCTTAGAACCTTATTAACGAATGTTACTAGTGAAAAGGTTATTAAAATGTTAGATTCAGAATTTCATTCCATAGGTGGAGTGACGTGGCGATGAGAGCTCACATAACTATTTGAAGAAGGGAGGCTCTTTATATTTGTGTGTCAACAGCTCCATTTTTATTTTAAGAGTTGCACTTACTGAAATTAATCCATATACAGCATTTTAAAAGCCCTGGGATCTATTCTCCATTTAGCCTTCAGCTATTATTTAGACTTTAGTTCAGTTCAGTCGCTTAGTCATGTCCGACTCTTTGTGACCCCATGAATCACAGCACACCAGGCCTCCCTGTCCATCACCAACTCCCAGAATCCACCTAAACCCATGTTCATTGAGTCTATGATGCCATCCAGCCATCTCATCCTCTGTCATCCCCTTCTCCTCCTGTTCTCAATCTTTCCCAACATCAGGGTCTTTTCTTTTTTTTTTTTAATTAATCAATTTTTAAAAAAAATTTTTTTTACATTATTGTGTTGGTTTTGCCATACATTGACATGAATCTGCCTCTCATCAGGGTCTTTTCAAATGAGTCAGCTCTTCCCATCAGGTGGCCAAAGTATTGGAGTTTCAGCTTCAGCATCAGTCCTTCCAATGAACACTCAGGACTGATCTCCTTTAGGATTGGCTGGTTGGATCTCCCTGCAGTTCAAGGGACTCTCAAGAGTCTTCTCCAACACCACAGTTCAAAAGCATCAATTCTTTGGCACTCAGCTTTCTTTATAGTCCAACTCTCACATCCATACATGACCACTGGAAACATTCTATGAAAATATGAAACAGAAGTGTCTACATTAGCATCACACAAATACACTTAAATGTATTGGCCACCTGATGCGAAGAACTGACTCATTTGAAAAGACCCTGATTCTGGGAAAGATTGAGGGCAGAAGAAGGGGACGACAGAGGATGAGATGGTTGGATGGCATCACCGACTCAAGGGACATGAGCTTGAGTAAACTCTGGGAGTTGGTGATGGACAGGGAGGCAGTCCAGAGGGTCACAGAGTCGGACATAACTGAGCGACTGGACTGAACTAAACTGAACACTTAAATGAACCTGTTTGCAGGGCAGCAATGGAGACACAGACATAGAGAACAGACTTGTGGACACAGTGGGGGATGGACAGGGAAGGATGAATTGAAACAGTAACACTGAACCATATACATCAGCACATATAAAACAGATCTCCAGTGGGAGTTTGCCGTATGATGCAGGGAGCTCAAACCCAGTGCTCTGTGACAACCTAGAGGGGTGGGAAGGGGCGGGAAGTGGGAAGGAAGTTCAAGAGAAGGGGGACATATGTAAACCTACGGCTGATTCATGATGTGTGGCAGAAACTAACTCTAGATTGTAAAGCAATTATCCTCCAATTAAACATTTTAAAAAATTATTTTAAAAAAGACAAGAATATTACTACAAAGGAGAACACTTCTTATATCAAAGCAGTATAAATTTACTGTTTTTGCAATGCAAAACTCTTCTTGTGAAATCACATTTATCTTTTTCCTGATTGATTGTGGATTTTGAATATTCCCCACTTAACCTGTATCAACTTATATACAGAAATTCATTTATATTTTCATCCAGTATTTAAAAGTTTTAATTTTTAAAATATTTACATCTCTGATCCATTTTTATAGGGATTTAAACTGTAGAATTGTCATTAGAAATTCTTGCCTCAAACAAAAGGTCTTGATTCGGTGTAGCTGAATTAAGCTGACATTTGTTAGTTAAGAATGATTATATTTTTACTTGTATTTTCCCATGCATTTAATTGATGAATAACCAGCCTTTTACTAGATATGAAAGCAAAGTTCTCCAAATACAGTCCCTTTTCACGATCAAAGGGTGGGAAATTTTACAAGCTTGAGCTAGCTCAGCTTCCTTACTGCTTTCTGTTAGCTTACTTAAAAGTCAGCTGGAAGTTGCTCAGGTGTGGTTTGGGAAGGATCATTTCTGGAAAAGACAGGGCTGTGACTTTGGTTTCCCAGCGTGATCGCAGTCGCTGAGCCCCTGTTGGAATCAGTCACTCTGCGTGTCCCCATAACTGTCTAGCAGGCGACGTGTGGCTCCACGCTAAGCCCAGCCCTAAAGCATGAAGACGGGTCAGGTTATACAGTAGCAGTGAGCCAGGCAGACGCCTGTGGAGGAACGGATGAGCCTCTCTTGATTCCAAGGGGTTCCCATGTCTGGCTTTTCACAGCTATAATTTGTTAAAGGCATTAGTGGAGTCCAGGTTAAGTTTCAGAGAACTCAGGAAGTGCATATTTTTGTCTTTTTAGAAAACTGCTTTCGGGACTACACTACACACATACATGTACACACAGACACAGTTTGTCTTCTGTCTTATCTGTCTCTTAGATCAAGATTTACTGCTCTGATGTTTCTTTTGAAAGCCAAGTTGACTTGAATCTCTATAATTATTATCAAATAATATGCAAATAGTATATACGTTTATGTATAAAGTATATGTGATATTCTATACACATGGCTTCTCTGGTGTCTCAGTTGGTAAAGAATCCACCTGCAGTGCAGAAGACCCAGGTTCAACCCCTTCAGGAAGGTCCCCTGAAGGAAATGGCAACCCACTCCAGCATTCTTGCCCAGGAGACCTCATGGACAGAGGAGCCTGGTGGGCTACCGTCCATGAGGTCACAAAGGAGTCAAATGTGACTCCGCAACTAAACCACCACTACCACATTTATATGTATATGTGTATATGTATTGAGTTAGCCAAAAAGTTTGTTCGGGTTTTTCAATAAGATGGTACAGAAAAATGTGAACAAACTGTTTGGTCAACCCAATAAATCATCAGTATAAATCACAGTTCCTGTGACATGCAAATGTTGGAACATGCGAAGACCTCACAGTCAAAGGCTCCAATTCAAACACTTCTAATGTCACCCAGGCTCCAAGCCTGGGCTAGGAGGGAGCGTGATGTTCTTGGACTACCCTTCAGGGCCTAGATGTTTTGACAGGCTGAAGAGCAGATGTGTACTCCAGCAGGGAAACTGGAACCTGCTTTTCCTGATCTCCGGGAGGTGGGCCTCCCATAAGTACAGTAGAAAGGGTCCAGAAATCAGTCCTGATGTGGATTCTTCAAGGTTAACTGCTCAGGCAGAGACCAGCCACTTAGACTGTCAGCCCTGACTTCGCATATGCAAGATACGCTGAGAAGAGCCTAGCTTAGGGCTTGTTTGGCAGGTTCTTTCATACGTAACAGGCCAGTTGCTCTCATGGTGGGCTCGAGCCACCCCACGCAGGTTCACGTCCCAGCCCTATGCTTAGCAGCTGTGGCGTTTGGGCACATCTCTCAGGCCTCTCTGTGTCTCCGTCTCCTGGTCTGTATAGATGAGCGACAAGTCCTATTTCACCAGGTGGGAGGGTTACACGAATTCACTGACAAAAACCAGTTAGAACAAAGTCTGGCGCATAGTATGTCAGCTATTATGATTACAAATAAAGACAAGTTTAGAAAAGTCCTGGAATCGCAGAATGAGTAATTAACAGGTCCTGCGCCCCTACCAAGTACCGGGCACATTCCAAGCTTGTTATGTACATTTCTCCATTTGATTCTCCCAGAATCGCTGTGAGGTATCTTTTACCTAGGGGGAAAGAGAGACCAGGGAGCTTATGAATTAAGTTATTTCCTCCAGATAATCCTGATGGTAAACAGAGAGCCAGTGTGTGAAGCCAATGTCCAGAGACCAAACCTGCTTCTAAAAGAGACCGCTTGTGTCTAATCACAGCTTCGCCAGACCAGTCCTTCTTGGCACTGTAAGGACCCAGCCTTTCCCCTGGGGGTTGAGTCCTGACTGCTCAGAGGACTCAGCCTGTGTTTAGCCTTTCAGCCTCCTCTTTTATCTACCTGTCTATATTGTATCTCTATGTATGTATGTATGTGGATATGTGTGTGTGTGTGTGTGTGTGTTATTTACTCAGTCATGTCTGACTCTTTGCAATCCCATGGACTGTAGCCCATCAGGCTCTTGTGTCCAAAGGATTTCCCAGGCAAGAATGCTAGAGCAGGTTGCAATCTCTTTCTCCAGGGGATCTTCCCAATCCAGGGGTCAAACCTGGGTTTCCTACTTTGCAGGCGAATTCTTTACCTTGTGAACCACCAGGGAAGCCTGTGTGTGTGTATTCGGCTGTGCAGGATTTTTTGTTGCAGCTTGTGGGATCTAGCTCCCTGACCAGGGATCGAACTTGGGCTTCTTGTCCTGGGAGCTCTGAGTCTTAGCCACTGGACCACCAGGGAAGTCCCCAGTCTCTTCCAATAGTGCCCCTGTGCTGGGCGCCACCACACTGATCTTTCACGTCCCTGGAACATGCTGGCTACTTTCTTGCTTCCAAGTCTTCACACTGTCCTGCTGTCAGGAATTCTTCTGCATTCTTGTTCAGCATTTTATTTATACAAAAGTATAAGTCACCATGAAACACAGGCGAAAGACTTAGAACAACCTCAAGGATCTAACAAACCTTCCCTTTGTGAGTGGGCTGGACTGAAAATTGTCTTACTCTGTGAGAGAAAATAGACAAGGACACAGAATATTTATTACTCGGTGGGCTAAAGGCAGAAAGCTGTTTATCTGACTAATCAGGATGAAGCTGCAGACTTAAGGAAGAATCAGCTTGGCGGTCCTTTGTTCTCTGTCATTAATTAGAGATTCTCTCCTGTGTTCCTTGACATTCAATGTACGGAAGGAATGACTCCCTGAAATGTCAAATTATTTTACTACAGAGCCTGCTTTAATTTCTTAGGAATATAACCTTTCAAGGAAAGGCTTATGTGAACTCTGAAGTTGGTAAAATACGTTTTAGAAAAGTAGTATGAAATCATTAAAAAGTTG
Organism: Antilocapra americana; assembly: GCA_007570785.1. Lineage (NCBI taxonomy): Eukaryota > Metazoa > Chordata > Mammalia > Artiodactyla > Antilocapridae > Antilocapra > Antilocapra americana. The sequence continues at coordinate 16,185,553 of ML660216.1, read as the reverse complement.
ATTCCAGGATAAGAGAATATACAGCAGTACTTCATACAAGATGTCTGTGATTGTTGGATTACCCTGGGAGAAAACACCCTCGGTTTTTATCTTTGCTTCTTTTGTTCCTCCGAAAATGGAGCTAGATCCTGGGAGCTTACTGGTGAGGAAAAAAATACACCCATGTCCAGCTACTTGTGTTTAAAAGGCCTCTGGAAGTTTCTGATGCAAAGATACTAGAAAGATGTCTTCCTTCCATCCCTTCAATCCTGCGTCAGAGACAATTTTCTGATGCTTCCAGCTGTCACTCCCAGAAGGTCCAGCTCTGTCTATGCCAGTAAAGAGCACTTCTCCAAGACAGCACAACCTGTGTGCACACAACTATGAACACTGGGACCACAAGAAAATGTTTACAGCTGTTGTTCAGCTCATTTCAGTTGCTAAGTTGTATCCAACTCTTTGCAACCCCATGAACTGCAGCATGCCAGGCTCCTCTGTCCGTCATCATCTCCTAGAGTTTGCTCAAACTCATGTCCATTGAGTCGGTGATGCCATCCAACCATCTTATCCTCTGTCATCCTCTTCTCCTCCTGCCCTCGATCTTCCCCAGCATCAGGGTCATTTCCCAATGTGCTGGCTCTCTGTATCAGGTGGCCAAAGTATTGGAGCTTCAGCTTCAGCATCAGTCCTTCTAGTGAGTATTCAGGGTTGATTTCCTTTAGGACTGACTGGTTTGATCTCCTTGCTGCCCAGGGGACTTTCAAGAGTCTTCTCCAGCACTACAGTTCAAAAACATCAATTCTTCAGCCCTCAGCCTTCTTTATAGTCCAGCTCTCAAATCTGTACATGACTCATGGGAAAACCCTAGCTTTGGCTATATGAACATTTGTCAGCAAAGTGATGTCTCTCCTTTTTAATACACTGTCTAGATTCATTGAAGCTTTTCTTCCAAGGAGCAAGCATCTTTAAATTTCATGGCTGCAGTCACCATTCACAAACATTTCAACGAGGACAAGGAAATGTTTGCTGAGCACTTACTATGGGCCAGGCTGCATTCCTACCGGAGCTCCTGGCTTGCAAGTCACAGAGTCTCCATCACATATTTTTCTTTGTTCTTTCTTTCTTTGACTTTGTTTCTGACCCTCTAGAAACTTGAAAGCCATTCCAACCTCAGGGTTATATAAAAACAGGCAGTGGACTGCATTTGGCTCCTGGTGATTTTTTAAGGTCTTTCAGTAATGATAAATCTAAACACAGTCCCAGCCTCCAAAGGTGATGGAGAGTGATGAGTCATCTATGAGAGGAAGTAAGGGGATATGAAAACAAAGACCCAAAGACCAAACCCAGAGAGGCTTCCCCTCACTCGGATGACAAGGTCATGAGACTGAGAAGGAAACCGCAAAGCAGATTTTCCTTCGGGGCATCCCAAGGCAAGGCCCCTCCTGGTATTTTTCTTGGGAAGTTCTGTTTATGCTCTGAACATTAGCTCATCTCAGTAGGTCAGTCCCAGTTAGAAACAATTCGTCCTGAGATAATTCCCTCAGACCTTATTTCCCCCAGGGGGTTGGGGAAGGCAGATTCCCTTCCCTGGGGACAAAAGAGGAATAAGGGACATTTAAATAGATTACTACACCTCCTACTCCTTACTAGGGAGTTTACCAAGAGTTCTCTGGGGATCATGGCAAGGCCACCACCAGAAGGGCTCGTACTTGGGTCACCTTTCCACATCCCACTCTCCTGACCACTCCACAGAGGAGGCGCCCTTCCTTGAAGAAACCAGACTGGAATGGGACTTAGGAATGCTCGTAACTGTGGCCAACATAGTTGGAGACATTGATTGCCTTAAGATAATATAGACATAGGAATTCATTCTAGTAGTTATATAAGGTTAATAGGGTTTTATTGCTAAAGCAGTGCTGCTAGACTTAGTCCTCTTTCCTCTTTCCAAACTGTCTCTTTGTCCTCTTTCCTCTTTCCTCATAAGAACTGAAATAGGTTAATAGAATAAAACAGTTTCAAGCTTAAGCCCTTCTCTCTAGCTTCTACATAGTTGCACCTAATAAGAGAAATGTAACCTTTCTACTTAGATCGATGTACTTATCCAAAGTATGCTGGAGACATTCAAATGGTGAATATATTAATTTTAAATCTGATTAAGTACAAAGATGAGCTTAATGTTAAAGTTGTTGATGGTAGGCAGAAAACAAGATTGTATAGCATAATATGTGATGTAATGGGTGTGTTTCTTGGGTATAAAAACTGTAAACCAACAACAATAAAGAGAGAGACTGCTCCATCACCACATTGACTCAGCTCAGTTCTTCCGCTGACGCCACTCATCCCTCAAGACCCCCGGACCCCGTCGAGGCTGGACCCCGGCAGGGGACACTGCCTGTGGCGGGTGAATTGGAGTTCTTAGGATGACTGCAGTGGACACCCTGGCTGGGGGGACTGGAGCTGAAAAAGCTATGTGTACAGAGTCAGTGAGGCAGGAGAGAAAAGTAAGGCCTTGAATGGCTGTACACGGTAGACTGGGAGGGTCGTTGTTTCTTGAGGGAAGAAAGCCTTTCAATATGGGTTTAAAAGGAAGAATGAGTGACTGCAAAGTGGGGAGCCAGGAGGCCAGGAGTCATCAGCCTGGGGCTGCGGAGGTGGGCGGGCAGAGGGGCCACAGGGCCAGAGTCCACAGGTAGGCACTCGGGGAGCGGGGATGAGACGGGGCGGGGGGGGGGGGGGGGGGGGGGGGGCTGTGGATTGACCTTGATGCCCGCCAGCCCCTCTTAGGTGATAGAAGGCCAGAGCGAATGACTGGGGTGTGAGCCTAAGCCCTCTCACAGGGCTTAGGAGAATTGCTTGGTGAAGGGGAGACGGGCTCTGAGATCAGCCTGGGATCTTTCCCACAGCCCTTTGGACCTTCCAGAGATGAGTCAAGCACCCACACTTCCCCAGTTGCTTAGTGATGGGAAGCGAGACTCCGCTAACAGACAAAAACGTGCCCAAATTGTTGTCCTGTGTTTACTGAGTGCACCCCAAACCTCAGCCTTGGGGGTCTTGAAGAGAAACTAGCCTACCCTTTCTACACAGAGCTGACAGTCCGGTTAGGGTGACAGGTAGGCATCATAGCCACAGCACAAGAAAGAATGAAATGAGATTGATCATTAGTTTTAGGAAGGAAGTGCTGTGGGAGGAGATGGGATGATGATCTGATGGGAAGATGGTCTGATGGAAAGACAGCTTCCCAAAGGCTGGTGCCCGAAGCTGGAGGAACTATTACTGCCTCTTCTAATGGAATGTGAATCCAGAAAAAGGTCACAGTTTTCTGGACACCCCAGATAGTTCCAGAGGTGCATCAGGTGGCATCTGTTTTGACCTGAATCACATGTTGGGAAGAGGAGTGACCGGTGGGACAGCTGTCTTTGTTGTCTAGTCGCTAAGCTGTATCTGACGCTTGGCGACCTCAGGCCCACCAGGCTCCCCTGTCCATGAGATTTTCCAGGCTAGAGTACTGGAGTGGGGTGCCATTGCCTTCTCCAAGGATACTGGAGTGGGTTGCCATTTGCTTCTTCATTGGTGGGGCAGAGGACCTACCTAAATGCTGCTGGGATCTTAGCCACCTTGATGAACTTGGCTACCTGTCCATCAGTTTGGGCCTAAAAAGCAAGGCAACAATGCGAATGAATCATCTCTTTCTTGTGTTATTTCAAGCCAGCAGCAGCCCTGTCCTTGAAGAAGGAATTCATAGGGCCCGATCTCCATTTCAGGCCTGTTCATGCTGATCATGCTCGGGCACCTCTCTAAAGGACTCTGAACTCTGTGCTTAGCGCCTGTGGAAGGATTAGACCCCTTGGACAGTGGAATCTTGAAGATTAGATCCAGGATACTCAACACCTAAGAGAACATGCACTAATCACCCCTGGCTCAGGGCATAAACCCTGGCTCCTGACAGGTCATAAACTTTCTGATAGTAACCTTGGGCTTATTGACTATTAACCATTTGGAATGTAACCTCGGGCTTATTGATTATTGACTGTTCAAACACATGATACTTGAATGATGGCATTATTGTGATTGTATTTACCTTTCCTTTGTTGATGTAAGTTTCGGGTGATTTGGGGTGGTGGGTTTAGTCATGTACACATGGGTATAAAAGATCCTCACAAATGCTGGTCGGGGTCCTTGGCTAAGAGGAGACTCTGCCTTGGGCCCGCCGGTGTAATAAACTGCACTTCACTGTCTGCGTTGTCCTGCTGAGTGAGTTTGCTTCCCGGAGCGCGTGGCTACAACATCCTGAGTTCTGGAAGGAGTTGCTAACAATCTCTGGCCAAAAAGATGGGACCTGCTAGATGATGACTCACATCCCTTATTGAGTATCAGTGATGATTCAGGGGAGACCAATGTCAAATTTTCTTTCCCTCAAAAAAGGAACTTTGTGAAAACTGGTTTTTGATGAGGCTTGAAAGATACTAAGAGGTCATTAAAGCTCTTTTCCCAGTTTTGTGTTTCCATTGCATAAAACTTTTAAAGAATCAGGTAGATTTACAAAGGATAAAAATCTGTAGAATTCTAAATCTGATTTTTTTTTTGGTTATGTATTTGTTGATGAAATGTGGAGAAATATGTATGTGATGTAGCCAGACCTCTGATCATGCTTTTCACTAATATATTTTCTCTGTAATTATGGGATCTTCAGTATGATGCTGAACTGAGGTGTAGAAATACAAGCTGGATGCCCTTTCGCAGTCTACGCTGACTAGGGAACCATTTGGTACCCTTCTGGGAAAACAAAGACCCTAAATAGAGACAAATTTTATAGCTCGTGGGGCAACCAGATAGAGGAGCCCGCTTGTAATTTCACATAATTCCTGTAGGTGGAGTACTTGGGTTCTTAGAGAGGAACCCAAGTTCCATTGTTAGGATGGATTACTCCTGTTTATAAACTTCGTGAAAGTGAAAGCATGGGCTTCCCTGGTGGTTCAGAAATAAAGAATCAGCCTGCACCACAAGAGACCTGGGTTTGATCCATGGGTCAGGAAGATCCCCTGGAGAAAGAAATGACTACCCACTCCAGTATTCTTGCCTGGAGAATTCCATGGACAGAGGAACCTGGCAGGCTATAGTCCATCGTGTTGCAAAGAATCAGACATGACTGAGCAACTAACACTTTCACTTTCTTTTCATAAACTTCGATGAGGTTGAAACAATGAGCCTGTGACCAACAGACCCTTCAGCTAGCAAGAGAAATGAAATGCAGACATTCTTTTTTAAGAATTTTTTCTTTTGTATTGGAGTATAGTCTATGAACTGACCTGTTGGAAAAGGCCCTGATGCTGGGAAAGATTGAAGGCAGAAGGAGAAGGGGCTGACAGAGGATGAGATGGTTGGATGGCATCACCAACTCAATGGACGTGAGTTTCAGTAAGCTCCAGGAGTTGGTAATGGACAGGGAGGCCTGGTGTGCTGCAGTCCATGGGGTCACAAAGAGCCAGGCACGACTGAGAGACTAAACCGAACTGAACTGAGAATCTATTAACAAAGCTGTGATAGTTTCAGGTGGAGGGCAGAGGGACTCTGCCATACATATGCATGAATCCATTCTCCCCCAAACTCCCCTCTCATCCAGGCTGCCACCTGACATTGGGCAGAGTTCCCTGTGCTATACAGCTGGTCCTTGTCGGTTATTCATTTTAAATACAGCAGCGTGTACATGTCCATCCCCAACTCTCTAACTATCCTTCCCCTCTCATTTCTCCCCTGGTAATCCTAAGTTCATGAAAGAGAGACATTCCGACACAAGCTTTTTGGAGGCTTGTCTGATGGAGGAAAGTTGGACTAGAGGAAGGAGAGAAGCAAATGTCAGCCCCCGACTCCAATTCATGTCCTGTCACTAGCCTGTGACATTGTCATCGGACAGGACATCTGAGTGTCTGCACCACTGTTGAGACAAGCAAGAAGACTGGTGTGCAGCCAGTATAGCCAAATCGAGGTACCTCAAGTATTTTGTATAAAATTTATTTTAAAGAGGTTTTCCTAGTCATATTTTCCTAGTTTATTTCCAGTATTTATCAACTTATCTGTAAGTCCAAGTGGAAACTATTATTCAGAGAAATGACATCAGGATAAATAGTCTTAAAAACTATTTTATTGCGTTTTATCTCTTCCAACTTCAAGAGAACAATAAAAGTTCATTATGTTTGTAATCCATGCAGATTTTCCACTGTAAACTTGTAGAAGCTGCAAGTTCATTATCGTGATTATTGTCAGTTAAATATCTGAAGTCAATAGGGAGGACTTAGGAAAGAATTTTGCCTATCAGATATCACCTTCAGAAGCTGTGTTGCACCATCAGCTCTGAATTACTTCTGCTGATATTCAATGCCTAAGCTTGACTAAATCTGGGTCATGGTAATGCCCCCTATGGCACAAGTGGTGAGATGTCTCACTTGCAAAAAAGAGACAGTAAGATTTATCCAGTGTCTGACTGCTGGCTCATCATTCATAAAGAATCTGAGTGTCAGTGTCAGGACAGAGTAAACACACCCGTGAAAATTGCCTAGACTGGTTGAAATTGGAGTAAAATAAAAATTTGAATAATAGCAGGTGGAGACCCTCTTCACCTGACAGATTATCATGCTGCTGGGAACAGGCTTCTTCAGTGCAAGCACCTAATTCTGGGCCTGGAATGAACAGATGCTCAGTACTGGGGGAAGTCAGAAGAAGCAGAGAAGATTCAGCGATGATTAAGTGAAAACAGTTGAACTGAGTTTCACTACGAAAAAAATTCTAGCTCCATTAAGCCCTTTCCATGGGAAGGTCTCCTGAGAGGTTAATCCAGCTTCATCTCCCAGCATCAGTGCCCTTGGACTTTATTTCTAGTTCTTTTTCATATCAGGTCTGTGACCAGAGCCGTCTCATTTTTACTGCCTCAATCCCATACTCAACGGTTGGAACCTCAGGAATATGGGTCACAAGTTCACCCAGACATTCCTTGCACATCTAACTGCTGTTTCAAGACTCTCAAGCCATAGCTCACCTAGTTGCTGCCAGCGGGGTTGCCTGCCCCTCAGCTTGCATGGTGAATCTCCACTTAACCTTCTAGGGCTCATGATGTGAAGCGAAAGTCATTCAGTCATGTCTGAGTATTTGCGACCCTATGGTCCATGGAGTTCTCCAGGCCAGGATATTGGAGTGGGCAGCCTTTCCCTTCTCCAGAGGATCTTTCCAACCCAAGGATCAAACCCAGGACCCAGGTTGCCGGCATTGCGGGTGGATACTTTACCAGCTGAGCCACATGGAAACCCAAGAACACTGGAGTGGGTAGCCTATCCCTTTTCCAGAGGATCTTCGTGACTCAGGAATTGAACTGGGGTCTCCTGCGTTGCACGCAGATTCTTTACCAAGTAAGCTATCAGGGAAGGGCTCACCATGAGGTTCCCCCATAATGAGGTCTTTGCTGGGCCAGACGTTGCCCTGGAGATGACAACAGCCCCCTTTCCCAGTTTTATTGGCCTTCCTGGTTTAGTTACTACCTTTTCTGATGTTCCTTCAGGTGGTTTTCATAGAGTCCCAAATATATATCAAGCGTTCAGTCAAGGATTTTTTAGTTTTTTAAATTTACTTCTTTTTAATTGAAGGATAATTGCTTTATGGCATTGCATTGGTTTCTACCAAACATCAGCATGAACCAGCCATATTTACCTGTGTCGCCTCCCACCCCTCTAGGTTGCTACAGAGCCCCAGTCTGAGTTCCCTGAGTCACACCGTAAACTCCCACTGGCTCTCCATGTCACGTCTGGAAATGTACGTTTCCATGTTACCCTCTCCATACATCCCACCCTGTCCTTCCTCCTCCCCTGCCAGCCATGTCCGTACGACTGTTCTCTACGTCTGGAGCACTCAGTCAAGGTTTGCTGAGAAAATGGTTACATGGATTTGTTCATAATTTTACCCAAGTCCCTCCAATATAGCATCAATTCAGTCCCCAAGGAATTAATCTGCCTGGTATTTTCCCCCTCTCAACTATTTAAAATTAGCTTGACTCCAGCTTAATTAACTAGAAGCTGCTGTCTATGAGGCGAGTCTGACTAGATTTTAAAACACATTAATGGAGAGTTTATCTCTTTTCTTTCTCAGTGAACACACAGCAGTCCTCCATGTCGGTCTTCTACATTTATGTCTCATGATGTCCCCAAGAAACAAAAGCATGCACAGTGAGACAAACACATGTTTAAAGATGCATGGGATCCTGCTTATTCTTCCCCAACTGTGATATTGGTTAATGCAAAGTTGAACTGCTTTCTCAGTGTCTTTCTCTGAGGCCCTGATAATAAGTGTTGAGTGGGCGAAGGTAGACCTAGAAATCAGCCAAGTAACCTTCAGGCTGGGAAGAAGATGAAGTCAGTGGTAAGTGCAGATCCTTCCATTTTATAATAGCAAGCATGGTTTCTGTGCAATAAAATCCCATTTACAATGAGAAACTTCAATTTTCACATTGGGGCTTAGTGCAAGAGCTAATGTTTTTTGCTTATGGTATACTGCCAGCTTCTCAGATAGCAAGAGATAAATGGTGGATGCATGTTCTCAAAAAAAAAAAAAAAATCCCCCTTTTTTTTTTTAGCAGAAGAGGAAAATAGGACAAATCATGCCTTAGGTTGTGTTGCGGTCTGAGTGTCTGTCTCTCCCCCATTATTCATACACTGAAATCCTAGGGTCCAAAGCAACGGTAGTAGAGGTGAGGCCTTTCAGAGGGGCTTAAGTCATGAGGGTAGAATCCGCAGTGAATGGGGTCAGTGTTCTTAGGAGAGACCCCACAGAGTCCCCTTGCCCACCCCTGTGTGCGAGGTTAAACAGAAAAGACAGCCATCTATCAGGAAACAGGCCCTCCCCAGATACCAAATCTGCTGGATCGTGTTCTTGGACTGCAGGCTTCCAGAACGGTGAAAAAGAAATTTCTATTGTTTATAAGCCACCTTCTGTGTGGTATTTTGTGATAGCAGCTGAAAGGGACTGGGACAGGTGTCTGGTGTCACAGAGAGAGTGCGTTGGGGGGAGAGGGCAGGGAGACATGGATAGGGAACTGATTCATTCCATCTAGGAACTGAGGTAAGACCTTTCAGGATTATTTGGGATGTGGTGCAAGATGATGAAAGAGAAAAGACTCTCAGCAGAGGGGCTGGCCCTGGTGTGAGTGGTGGGAGAAGTTACAGAGGATGGGAACGGACGCGATGCAGGGTCAGGCGGTACAGGACCTTGTGGCAAGGTCCAAATCATAAGGAATTTGGACTTTATCTGATGCTCATGGTATTTTAAGGGTAGCGGTCAAACGACTGGAGGCCACTGAAGTCAGGACACTGCTGGACATCCTAGTCGGAGATGGTAGAAACCTAAGCCAACCTTGGGGCAGTAAGGATGGAGAGAAAGCCTGCGTGTTTAGAGTTGTCTAAGAACTAGGCTTGTTCCTGTGACTGATTCATGCTGATATTTGATAGAAACCAGTGCACTACTGTAAAGCAATTATCCTTCAGTTAAAAATAAACAAATAAATACCATCCAGCTGTAAATAAAATAAGAAGCAGAAAGAAAAGAGTGGATACATTTATATATAACTGATTCACTTTCCTATTCATCCAAAACTAACACAATATTGCAAATCAACTATACTCCAATAAAATCTTTTTAAAGTTAAAAAAGAAAAAAAAGGATTAGGTTTGTTGACCAAATAGAGGGACAAGGAGGAGGGAATGGTCCAGAGTCTTGGTGGACCGTGGTAAATAAAGGCTAGCAGTCAACTTGGTGGAGAATGCACCCCGGTCCAGGTGGCAATGTGGAATTTGCAAGGCTGATGTGACATCCTCCTAGTAACTGGAGACGTAGGTCAGAAAGGAAAGGACAGCCATAGAGGACTGCACTCAGAGTGTCCTCTCTATTGAATGCCCACTTCCCAGGGAAAATGAACTTTACCAGAGCTTTACCTCCATTGTGCGTGTGTGTTAGTTGCTCAGTCGTGTCTGACTCATGGACGGTAGCCCACCAGCCTCCTCTCTCCATGAAATTCTCCAGGCAAGAATATGGGAGGGTGGCCATTTCCCTTCTCCAGGGGATCTTCCCAACCCCTGGATCAGACAGCACTGCAGGCAGATTCAGCTGAAGGGAGAAGGGGAGGTTGGACATGAGTTAGGACTCCCCAGCCTTCTGGGCATTGGTCAGCCTAACAAAGCAGGGACTGTTGTTTCTTGTGTTCGCCAGGTCACGACCAGGCACGTCATGGGCATCCAATAAACTCTGAAAAAGATAGGACGAGGGCTTCCAATTTCAGCTCTGATATGTAAAAAGCTTATAAGTCATCACTCCCCTTCTCACCACAAGAAAAAGTTGAACCAACTGAAGACCAGTGACTTTTCTGCAAGCCCTCAGAGAGCTGAGGTCACAGGGCAAACCACCACCGTAGGATTTAGAGAGAAAGGCAAACCTAGAGTCCCAGCCAAGGTCTCCAGGTAAGCCTGGAGTAGAAGCCCCTGGAGCTATAAACTGTTAGACACCCTTTGATAAATCGTTCAAGGCTGAATGCAGAGGAGAATAAGAGTGATTAGCCTTTAGGAGGGCACAGTCAGAGGGTTCCTTTAGACTTTCCAGGAGCCCCTCCAGGTCATCATGACAAGGAGCCAAAATAAACCCTTGAAAGTCAGAAGGAAAAGGACAGCTGCTGAGAAATACACTGAGCGTTCTCCCTCGAGAACTTTCCCGGGAAGATGAACGTCATCAGAGCCTTGCATCCCTTGTGTGCGTGTGTTGGCTGCTCAGTCGTGTCCGACTCATGGACCCACCAGGCCCCTCTATCCACCAAGTTCTCCAGGCAAGAATACTCTAGGGTGGTCGTTCCCCTTCTCCAGGGGAATCTTTCCAACCCATGGTTCAGACTGCGTTGCAGGCAGATTCTTTACCTTGTCGGCCACCAGGGAAGCCCCACGGTGGAAAAGCATTTCCCTAACTCTGGCGCCCTCTGCTATGTGTGCCTAAGAGAGGTGAGGTGGGTTAGTAAGCAGCATCTGTGAAGTTCACAGCACAAGGGCACAGACACACTCAGAGTCTAAGATGGAAACACAAAGTAACGGAAATGTTTCCCCTCTCAGGTAGTGGGTTTGAGCATAAACAACTACAGGATGCAGGTCTCTAAGGAAGACGACTTCTAAAAACCCAAGGGCAACAAGGGGAGACAAAAACAGAAATCTGAAGCTTCAGGCACCTCCAGCAAATATTAAATGCAGCCCAGCCTCTAGCCAGATTAACCATACAACCTCACCATCAAGGCCAATTTACCCAATCTATCATGTTTGGCATTCAGCAAAAAATGACCAGGCATGCTAAAAGGCAAGGAGAAGCATAGTCTGAGGAGACAAAACATCAGAACAAGTCTCAAATATGACATAGACATTGGAATTATCAGATAGGTGATTTCAAATAATTATAATTAATATCATTATGTGAAAGACTTTAATGAAAAATATAGACAGCATACAAAAGCACATGGGTAATGGAAGCAAAGAGATGGAACCTAAGGAAAAATTCAAAGGAAGTGCTGGAAATCAAAGAAATGAAGAATGTCTTTGATTGGCTCGTTGGCAGACTGGCCAAGGAAAGACTCTGTCATCCTCTGAAAAATGTTGGCAAACTTTTCTGCAAAAGGCAGATGGTAGACATTTTAAGCTCAGTGGACCAAGGGGCAAAATCAATGATATTTTGTGATACTTACACAGCAAGAGAGAAAAGAGATTACCACAAAATTGTATTGATGACATTTGACTTCTGGTATCTAATTACAATAGAACAAAACTGAGGATGAAAGCTAATAGTCTTAAATAAGTTCATTTTTGCTGGACATTTTCTGGGCACATTCCTGCAGTTGCTGCTCTCAAACCTGATTTAACGGACTCATCATGAGTCAAAACAGCTTTTCTTGCCCAGAAACTTGCTTCAGTTGCAGCTTCATTTTTCGAATTTTTCTGAAGAAATTCTGCAGTGGGGAAAGGGGAGACATTTTCTAATTTTTGTGACCATCACTGCGCTGAATTAGGAAATGCTTAGTCTTGTAATGCTGATGTGGAGGGTGTCCTTCCACCCTTGTCTGGTGTCATTGCCTGATAAACACGGTGCCTGACCATAGCAACATAATCCACCCTCTCTGTCTTAAAATCGCTACACATGCAGTCCACTTCACTTCTTTTCCTGTCTTGATATGGGCTTCCCTGATGGCTCAGGGAAGTGCAGGAGCAACAGGAGACATGGGTTCGAGTCCTGGGTTAGGAAGATGCCCTGGAGTAGGAAATGGCAAGCCACTCCAGTATTCTCGCCTGGGAAATCCCATGGACTGAGGGGCCTGGCGGGCTACAGTCCACGGGGTCCCAAGAGTCAGGCATGACTGAGCACAGGTGCAGCCGTTTTGATACGATGGGTATGCGCTAGTGTCAGGCTTCCCTGATGGCTCAGTGGGTAAGAATCCTCCTGCAATGCAGGAGACCCCGGTTCGATTCCTGGGTTTGGGAAGATCCCCTGGAGAAGGGATAGGCTACCCACTCCAGTATTCTTGGGCCTCCCTGGTGGCTCAGCTGGTAAAGGATCCACCTGCATTGTGGGAGACCTGGGTTTAATTCCCGGGTTGGGAAGATCCCCTGGAGAAGGGAACGGCTTCCCACTCCAGTGTTCTGGCCTGGAGAATTCCATGGATTGTATAGTCCATGAGTCGAAAAGAGTCAGACATTACTGAGAGAATTTCACTTTCATTGGTAGTAAAAAAAAAATAGAAAGTCTTGGAACATCAACATACATGATCCCTAAGATGCAGGCTACAGCTGTTGATTCTGTATCTGCCCCTGGGATGTGCAGGGTGGGACCGGGAGAGCCACCGGGAGCAGCTCTGGCCTCTGACCCAAGACCAGTGTAGCCACGGACAGCACATAACCGAATGGGCAGGCTGTGCTCAAGATCTGTATGTACCGGTGCCAAAAAACTTAAGCTCATGTAATTTTCACATGTCATGAAATAGTTTTCTCTTATCTTCTATTTAAGTCATGAAACAATTAGAAGAACTCTTAGTTCAGGGGTCATGCAGAAGCAGGTGGTGGGCCAAATGCAATCATTTGGAATTTCCTGGCTGTAATTTTCTATTCCTTATTTCCTGTTTGAAACTTATAGATTGTATTTCTACTCATTCAATGACATCCCTTAATTTTAAAAATTATGCTACTAAATTATACTTTATAATAAAGGACAGTCGTGTTTCTAGTTTTCTAATCACACCTAAAGAATTATGTTGTTTTATACAATGAAGTCCAAAGATAATGATGTTTCCTTCTTGTGCCTGAGCTTTCTTGGAAATGGGACACAATGGATCAACGTCTCTGGAACTGAATTTGAGGGTAGAGAATGTGGCTTTTCTCTGCCGCTCCCTTCCCTGCTCTTTGTTACAAGAGAGGCAGTGTGGATGGTGGGAGAACCAGGGACTTTGGATTCAGCCTGGTTTAGTTTAGACCTTGCTCTCCAGCACTCCCTCCGGTGAGTCACTTGACCTCTCTAAGCCTAGCTTTCGCGTTTGTAAAGCTGAGTTAATGCCACCTTCCTTGCTTAGCGGCTTTTAGTAGAAGTTGTGTCTTTAAGGCCCTTGCTGGCAGTGGGCACTCAGTACCAGGGCACCATCCCTCATGGCCCAGGCCTGCCCGGTGCATCTTAGAGGATTTCGTTTCTACAGCAGGAGTCTGTGTTCCTACATTCAAAGCCCCAGCTCTGCAGTTTTGCTCTCTCTTGAAGCCATCACCTATTTTGCAGCAGGTATGGATGAAGCATGTAAACTGAACATCTTGGCTTCACAACGTCCACAGCGCCCTGTCTGGATTTATCAAAGCCCTTTCCAGTGGGTGGTGCACAGGCAGGAGTCTCAGCACCAGCTCTTGCCATTCTACACCCAGGCATGCTAAAAACCTTTTTTTTTTTTTTTTTAAGTGTAGATGCCCCAAAGGGAGCAATGGGGCTGCTGTGTGAATGAGCTAGGGTGAAACCTGAGCCAGAGTAGGGTCCCTCATGAGAGGTCAGAAGAATTCAAAAACATCCATCTTACTAGATACTGGAAAACGTGTGACTTTTTCCTGTTATAAATCTCATTTTAATTTTGTGCCTGCAATGCACAATTTACTAACAGACTGACACATTCAAGCTTTGAAAATGAAGAAACATTCCTCTCAGGAATGAAAAATAATCTTGCTAATGAAGAAATATTATTACTGTAGATTCTTATACATCTTATATTTCTTACATATTGCTCACATATTATATATCCTAGCTAGGACATTGTAGAGAAAATTAAGCAATCGAATGAAAAAAAGATTAAGGACAACATATTTCTTAAGAATCACATTACGAATGATTCTTTAAAAATTTTCTTCTTTCCTTCCCTTATAATTTTTTTCTTACATTGCATTGTTTAAGTAATGTGCTAAACTGCTTTTAATTTCACTCAATTAAAATGCATGATGAAAAATATACAATGTGATATATTCTTCTTGACAAAAATTTAAAAACAGCAAGTCAAACCAAAGTAAGTAAAACAGGAAGGCCATTCTGTTGCACTCAGGATCCCAAAAAGAGCAGAAGGAATTAAGCTCCAGCTTTTTAAGAATCCTGAAACAGAAACCGTTCATTAAAGTATTAATTCTGTTGCCTTGAGAAGTCTAGCTTCCCCTAAAACGACCTGCCCTTAGGCTGCAAGGACTGAAGTGTTCCCAGCCCAGCAGAGCGAGGTCCAGTCAAAGGGCGCACTTTGGTTCAGGTGGAGAAATTAATGTTCGCCTTAGGCAGAGGCAAACTGCCCGTGCGTGCAGGGGTGAGGGCTGGCTGCAGGTGATGAATTGCTAGGGCAGATCAGGGCCCTGGGAGCCAGGCAGACACCTGAGCATTTCTAGAAGATGTAGTTGAAATTATGAGTCATACACACACTGAGAAATGGTAATGGACCTAACAGAAGCAGAAGATATTAAGAAGAGGGGGCAAGAATACACAGAACAAAAAAGTCTTTACGATCCAAATAATCATGATGGTGTGATCACTCACCTAGAGCCAGACATCCTGGAATGTGAAGTCAAGTGGGCCTCAGGAAGCATCACTAAGAACAAAGCTAGTGGAGGAGATGGAATTCCAGTTGAGCTACTTCAAATCCTGAAAGATGACGCTGTGAAAGTGCTGCACTCAGTATGCCAGCAAACTTGGAAAACTCAGCAGTGGCCACAGGACTGGAAAAGGTCAGTTTTCATTTCAACCCCAAAGAAAGGCAATGCCAAAGAATGCTCAAACTACCACACAATTGCACTCAACTCATCTCACATGCTAATAAAGTGATGCTTAAAATTCTCCAAGCCAGGCTTCAGCAATATGTGAACCATGAACTTCCAGATGTTCAAGCTGGTTTTAGAAAAGGCAGAGGAACCAGAGATCAAATTGCCAATATCTGCTGGATCATCAAAAAAGCAAGATAGTACCAGAAAAACATCTATTTCTGCTTTATTGACTATGCCAAAACCTTTGATTGTGTGGATCACAATAAACTGGAAAATTCTGAAAGAGATGGGCATACCAGACTACCTGACCTGCCTCTTGAGAAATCTGTATGCAGGTCAGGAAGCAACAGTTAGAACTGGACATGGAACAACAGACTGGTTCCAAATAGGAAAAGGTGTACGTCAAGGCTGTATATTGTCACTCTGCTTATTTAACTTATATGCAAAGTACATAATGAGAAATGCTGGGCTGAATGAAGCACAAGCTAGAATCAAGATTGCCGGGAGAAATATCAATAACCTCAGATATGCAGATGACACCACCCTTATGACAGAAAGTGAATAAGAACTAAGCAGCCTCTTGATGAAAGTTAAAGAGGAGAGTGAAAAAGTTGGCTTAAAGCTTGACATTCAGAAAACTAAGATCATAGTATCTGGTCCCATGACTTCATGACAAATAGATGGGGAAACAATGGAAACAGTGACAGACTTCATTTTTTCCTGCTCCAAAGTCACTGCAGTTGGTGATTGCAGCCATGAAATTAAAAGATGCTTTCTCTTTGGAAGAAAAGTTATAACCAACCTAGATAGCATATTAAAAAGCAGAGACATTACTTTGCCAACAAAGGTCCATCTAGGCAAGGCTATGGTTTTTCCAGGAGTCACGTATGGATGTGAGAGTCAGACTATAAAGAAAGCTGAGCACTGAAGAATTGATGTTTTTGAAGTGTGGTGTTGGAGAAGACTCTTGAGAGTCCCCTGGACTGCAAGGAGATCCAACCAGTCCATCCTAAAGGAGATCAGTCCTGCATATTCATTGGAAAGACTGATGCTGAAGCTGAAACTCCAATGCTTTGGCCACCTGATGTGAAGAACTGACTCCCTGGAAAAGACCTTGATACTGGGAAAGATTGAAGGCAGGAGGAGAAGGGGACGGCAGAGGATGAGATGGTTGGATGGCATCACCGACTCAATGGACATGAGTCTGAGTAAATTCCGGGAGTTGGTGATGGACAGGGAGGCCTGGCGTGCTGCGGTCCAGCGGTCACAGAGTCACAACAGGGTGACTGAACTGAACTGAACACACACCCTTTGCCTCTCTCCATCCTTAAGTCTCATTAAGCCCAGGCTCTGTGTGAGGAATGCATTTGTGTCTTTAAACTCTTCCTGCCTTCTTGGAATCTGAGCCTTGTTCTGATAATGAGGTTAAGGTCTGGGGAGAGCAGAGGTGATAGGAAATGTAGCCTGGAAAGAGCCCAGGCATCATTGACAAATAAGAACTTAAGTGGCCTTGGAGGTGTCAGGTTGGATTCTCTAAGACACTGTTTGTATTATTACGATTGTTCTCATGTTCAAACAAGGTGTGGCCATGGAGGTGTCAGTCTGGATTCTCTAGGACATTGTATTATTATGGTTGCTCTCATGTTCAAAGTGAGGAATTGATCAGCCCTATTGGCCTCATCTCCCATCACATCTCTGACTTCTCCTACCTCCAGCTCCATACCCCTTGGTGCCCAGCCTGTCAGCACAGGGCACTTGGTACAACCATTGTCTCCAGGGATGTGTCTCCTCCTGTTTTGTGTCTGCAGGGTCCAGCTGAAGGTCTGGCTCTATGCAAGGAGGAATCAGGCCTGTTACAGGAGACTAGAGGGCCCACAAAGGGAGGGAGAGTGTACAGAAAGCTTAGGGTACAACTCTGCCAACTCACATACTTCACTCATTCAACTGCTAACCCCAGGTGTTTGACTAAATAAAGCGTGTGACTCCTGCCTACATAGAACCAGGAGAGGACCTAGACAAGAATAGGGCCTTCTCGGGGTGTGATACAGTCCATCTAGGGCTGCAGGTGCAGAGCAGAGAGACACTTAACTTCGATGCCAGGGAAGGATCCCTGAAAAGTCAGTTATCTCTCAGACCTGAAGGACAGAGTGGGAGGGGAGGGAGTGAGGGACAAGCGGTAGGTAGGTTCTTGCTGCAACAACTTGACTTAGCTGTGGCCTCTGGAAAACAACCACTTAATCTTCCTGAGCCTCAGTTTCTGCATCAGTGAAATGGGGATAACAATACTTGTCTCCCTGGGAAGTCATGAGGGCTTAATGAGATGATGTCCAATAAGCAGGTAACAGAGTCCTTGTCACCTTGATGTTCAGCACTGGATGGATACGCAGGTGATTCTTGGGAGTAGAGAAAGCCTCCAAGATTCATCAATTCAATTAGCTCCATATTAAAGAACGGGTATAACTCTGATTTTTGTAATGAAAATATAATTTAATATTCTATTCATTTACCCTCTGCAAACTGAATGAGAACATTTCACATTCTTTGTGTTCAGTCCCTGATGAGCTTATGAGAGAGAGCAGTTAGCTTACTGCAGGTGTCAGGAAATTAGCCCTGACGACCGTTCTTTAGCAATTTTGCATTAGATTAAAAGAGAGAGAGTTGTCCCAGCTTCAATATTGGATGTAGGGATGCACCAAAAGAATTCATACCCAGGGGCCTTGGGGAAAAACCAGTTCCAGTCACATGAGTGGCTGTTTCCTGTGACCATCAGTTGATAGATCTTCTAAGAGTACAGGATTTATGTTAAAGTTTCTGAATAACGCTATGGAGAAGGGAGCAGACCACACTGGCTCCAGCCCGGGGCAGTGCTCAACTCCTAGCCTAAGTCACAAGTAAGTTATGAAGCCAAGAAGGCAAACCAGTACTTCCAAGCTTTCAGGGCATAGGAAACACAGCAATGCGGTAATTCGGTATTTACAAATGAGCTGGCTTACGGAGTTGATCATAAAGTCATTTTGGAGCCAAATAGCTGCAGTCCAGCCTGTAACTGCTCCCTGATCTCTGACTCTCCCAGTGGAAGGAGGCCTTGGGAAAGGTATTCACTGAAGGGCTGAATGCAAAGCCAGATGCATAGCTGACACTCAGAAGATTTTTTGAACGCATCGAATTTTACTAGGATGTGTGGTCAGGTCCCTACTGAATTCTGAGATGGTTGCATGTGTTCCTCTCCACCTAAAGTCAAACCCTGAGCGCAGTTGAGATATTCTTACAGTACTGTTTGAGTACTTTGCCTTTGAGTATGATGGGTTGGTGCTGTCAAGGCCTTTTTCTTGAGAATCTTGGCCAAGGCCTGGCTCTATGATGTGCATGGTGTGGTGTGTGTGTGTGTGTGTGTGTGTGTGTGTGTGTGTGTGCGTGTGTGTGTGTAGGCACGCTCAGCTATGTACAGATGAAGGTGCATTTCTGAGTATTGACCATAAAAAGGTTGCGTGTCTATCAAGAGTTCCTTTTAGTTCTCATTAGACGAGTTTCTGGAGATCATTTAACCCTTTCCCCCCTTTTTATTTTTTGTTTTTCAATTTTTACAATATTGTGTTGGTTTCTGCCACACAACAACATGAATCTTACCCTCTCTGTGTTGAGCCTACCTCCCTTCCCCTAATCCCACGCCTCTAGTCATCACAGAGCACCAGACTGGGCTCCCTGTGTTATGCAGAAACTTCTCACCAGCCGTCTGTTTTACACACGATAGTGTATTTCTGTTTATGCTACTTTCTCCATTCGTCTCACCCTCTCCTGCCCCCACGGTGCCCACAAATCCATTCTCTACATCCACGTCTTTGTTCCTTTCCTGCAAATAGTTTCATTGGTACCACTTTTCTTGATTTTATATACATGCATTAATACACTATATGTGTTTTTCCTCTTTCTGACTTCACTCTGTCTAGGGCTTTCCAGGTAGCTTAAGTGGTAAAGAATCTGCCTGCAGTGTGGGAGACCTGGGTTCAAACCCTGGGTCAGGAAGATCCCCTGCAGAAGAGAATGGCAACCCACTGCAGTATTCTTGCCTGGAGAATCCCATAGACAGAGGAGCCTGGAGGGCTACAGTCCATGGAGTTGCAAAGAGTCAGACACGACTGAGTGACTAACACTAACTTTTCTTTCACTCTGTATCACAGGCGCTAGGTTCTTCCACCTCACTAGAACTGACTCAAATTCAGTCTTTTTGTGGCTGAGTAATATTCCATTGCATATATGCATTACATCTTCTTTATCCACGTGTCTGTCTATGGACATCTAGGTTGCTCCTGTATTCTGGCTATTGTAAATAGCGCTGCAATGAACACTGGGGGAACATGTGCCTTTTCCAATTATGGTTTTCTCAGGGTGTATGCCCAGTAGTGGGGTTGCTGGGTCCTATGGTAGATTTATTCCTAGTTTTTTTTTTTTTTTTAAAGACTCTCTATACTGTTCTCCATAGTGGCTGTATAAGTTTACATTCTCACACTAGTCAGAATGGCCATGATCAAAAAATCTTCACCTGATCCTTTGACTCAGTTTTTCTATTGACAGTATCACAATGAACTTCAGTTTGCTGTTTCAGTGGAGAGTTACAAAAATCACTATAAGGTTATTTCATTGAATAAAACAAAGTCACTTGATTATACTGGATGTACTTAGGAAATTAAAGATTAGAAGCTGAAGATGAATATGCCAAGGCGACATCACCAAAATGCAAAATTGTATTGATCATAGATGGACACACTCAATATTTAATCCATATGGGAATTCCTATCTTGAAATCCAGTGCCCACTTCTTAAAATTCTAGTTACGACATTTTAAAAAATACTTTTAACAAATATTTGAGTCTTCATCACAAATGGTTCTTTTCTGCCTGAGGACTTCTTGCCACCCCATTAACAATTTCAATAGGAGGTAGTATCACAATTTACTTTATTACTATGTTCTTTGGTTTTCAACCACCTGAAGATTTCCACTACAGTTTGGCAAAATGAAAAGAATTCCTAACAACTCAGTATCTTGCCCCTCTGAAGTTGGAAACATGCCATTTCTTTATTTGAAACTATTCAATGCCACAGAAATGCTGATTCAGACAAAGAACTGAGTGTCTCAATGACACTTGTCATGTGCCTATACCATCACACCACGGCACTCTTTTTGTAAAGGTTTGCAGTTAGTTTTAAAACAACTTGAAATTTTCCTCAAGAGAAAAGCCATAGCTTACAGCACCTACCCTTGATATGCAAAAGCACAGTAGTTTGCCACTTCAAAGTCCAAAGAGACAAACAGGTGTAGATGGGGTCTGGGTACCATGGGGCTCCAAGGCCCAGGAAGAGGATTCTTCCTTTATCTGCACAGTCCTTCTATCTGCCCAACAGCAGCTGGTCCTTCAGCTGCCCACATGCAGCTTGGTCTAGAAACTAAGGTCAATTTCACAAGACCTGGCCCAAAGAAGATATTTAGTTATAAACTGATGACAAGCTGCTTTGCTTTGCTTACTTATTTTGATATCAGCAATTTCTTTCATCTGAGAAAATCTCTTTGGGATGGTGTGAAGTGGTTACAAAGTTGACTGCCCCAGGGCCCAGGAACTGCATTTTGGCTTCCCCACCAGAAAATGCCTATACTTTCATTGTGAAAATACATCGAGACAAATAAACTGTCATGGAAACGAGATGGTTTCTGATTCCCAAATCCCTTGCACTGCTAGAATTAAACTGTGCACTTCTCAGGAAGAGCCATCTCTTTGCTTATACCATTACCAGTTAATGGTATAAAGCAGGAACGGAAGAATCAGTTTTCAATATCAAAAATTGATTTTTAGTCAAACAAACTAAAATTGAAAGATCTTTGTGAAGCCCTTTCCCCTCCACTTTAACCAAAATATCATTGTTGGAAGAACACAAATGGCAACTTCATACCAGCTTCTAAAAGCCATGCAAGCTTTGATGTGTGATGTTTATATATACATTTATCAGCCAATTTTCTGAAAGCTCCATTAATTGTAAAAGTGTGCATTGTACTTTCCCAGTGTTGTCAAACTTATTTTTAAATTTTAAAAATTTAAAATTTTTAAATAAAAATTCCTTTACTCCAAGTTTCCTGCAAATGCAGAATCTAGACTGAAAATGCTGAAAACAGTGGTGAATCTTTCAAATGTACAGAACAGCAGGTACATTCAAGTTACAGTCGGTTGGTGTTTATTTTTAGCATTTTTGTTAATTAAATAGGCCTGAGAGAAAATTCTTTCCTTTTGTAACGTGAGAATTTTTTCTTTGCTGGTTTTCTTAAATGGTATTACCTTAGGGGGAGCACTTGCGGTTGATTGCCAGTTTGGCAACAAAGTATCCCGAGAGAGCTAGGACGCAGCGCCTTGCCCAGCCTGGTGGCAGAGATGCGAAGTGGTCAGCCACTCTATGCTTCCAGAGAGGATCAAAGGAACAGGACCGCGGGCTCCAAACTCACCCCAACACTTGGCTTGTTCTATTCACACCCAAGCGCCTTCCCTTCCTCTCCCTGCCCGCCCCCACCCTACTTACACACACACACACACACACACACACACACACACACACACACACACA